>PVKS010007843.1:46465-71295 GCA_004027875.1 Aplodontia rufa | reverse complement strand
GATCTGAACACCTGATTTTTTTTTTTTTTTAAAGAGAGAGGGACAGTGAGAGAGACAGAGAAAGAGAGAAACAACTTTATTTAATTTTTCACATGGCCTTCATTGCTCCAATACTTAGTTGTGTACGTGGTGCTGGGGTTTGAACCCGGGTCCTCATGCTTGCCAGGCAAGCGCTGAAACCGCTGAGCCACCGCTCCAGCCCCTCGGCAAAGTTTTATTTGATTTAGCAAGACCCTGTTTCAAAATAAAATGTGGTTAGTGCCTCTAGGCTCAATCCCCAGTACCAGAAAAAGAAAGAAAATACATAAACTCAATTATGTGTTCTTTAAAGTAGGGGCAGGGCATGGATAAGAAAAGAAACCTTTCCACCACTTGAAAATTCTTCTGTTCTGTTTTTGGTCTGGAACCCAGGGAGGGTTACAGTTACTGCTTCCTTGATTCTAGGACCCTAGGAAAGTGGCCTGAAGTGGAGAGCTATGACCAATGGGCCCTTATCTTCACTTCAGAATTGGGTAGAATTTGTGCTATAACCTCTTCCAGGTGTGCTGAGTTTTTTGAGCACAGGGGTTGGAACTGGCTTATCTCAGCCACAAGTAAAGTGAGCAGGAATCTTCTTCCAAAAATATCCTAACCCTCAAGGTTGGGGGAGGGATGAGTTGGGCTACTGAGTCTCCTTAGGAAAGCCAGGCAGGCCTCTGGCTACCTCTAGTGGGGGCCCAATAGGTCTGCAGCAGATGAATGCTAAGCCCACCCCTCCTGTCATTATACTGTAGTATGATCAGCTTTCAAAGGATACCTACCCTGTCTCCTCAGATTGACCTTCAGAAGATGCCCTTGGGGAAGCTGAGCAAAAGGCAGATCCAGGCTGCATACTCCATCCTCAGTGAAGTCCAGCAGGTGAGCAGGAGGCTGCCCAGGCAAGTCTTGTGGCCAACCCCCTCCCCCACTGCCCCACACCAGCTTCTTTTCTCAACAGTAACATCTACTAGTTTTAATATTTTTCCGTTTTAGTTTTAACAGAATTGAAGTACTGAGCCACAGTTCATGAAGATTTGGGTTTTTTTCAATTCAACAGCTATAAGAAGTGCCTGTTACTGGCCAAAGATTATCATAGATATGTAATAAACTTCCTATAAGCTTGATGGAGAATTTAGTCTTTCTGTCTCTTAAAAGTATTGTGATTTTATTTTGTATGTCCTTAAGAGTTAGGCTGAGGGGCTGTGGTTGTAGCTGAGTGGTAGCCTAGCACATGTGAGGCACTGGATTCAATCATCAGTACCTCATAAAAATAAATAAATATAAGACTTTTCATTTTTTTTTTTTCAGGGCTGAGGACCGAACTCAGGTCCTTGTGCATGCTAGGCAAGCGCTCTGCCACTGAGCTAAATCCCCAACCCCAATAAAAGACTTTTTTAAAACTTTTTTAAAAGTTAGGCTGAGTTTGTTTTGCAATTACTAAGAAGTCATCAAGTAGAAAACTAGTTTTCTTACTTTCTTTCATTCATGTTTATTCAATATTTATTTAGTAGGTACCAAGGTCCTCTGGTCCTCAGAACCTTCAAGCTGTATCTTCAAGGATCTGGAACATTGTTTGTAGTTGGGAATAAGGTGCAGGCTGGCTTATGAAGGAACAGAAGTTCCAGAAAGCTGAAGTGGGTCCAGGAAAGGGACTTGCTGGCTGGTGCTGGAGAAAAGACCCTGAAATGGAGCTGTTAAATGTAGTTACAGCTAGCCCTGAGTAATCAGCCCTTTCCATGTTATCTACTGCTTAGACTTTCAAAGCTTTTCTCAGTACAAGCTTTCCTGTTCCAGAAGCGCAAGTGGAAGCACTGAAATAGTCTCCTTCCCCATTGCAGAGTAAGCCTCCGGTACATTGCAGCCTGAGAGAGTCCATATCAGAGTGAGAAGCAGACCTGCAGGGTGCTGGCTGTTACCTCTTGACCATGTAGACTGTTTGCCAACTATGCAGTATACCAAAAGTCCTGCTTTCATGCATTTATTGAGCATCCTCTGCATATGGGCAATAGGGATTGCTTAATCTCTCTGTGCCTGGCTACCTGAGCCTCCAGGTGCAATGAATAAATTCCCCACCTCAAAGATGGGGTAAGTGAATAAAAGGGAACTTTACTGCATTTTATAACAGTGGGAAATGCCCAACTTGATGAAAAACTTCAAACAAATAAAGTTGAAGAAATTTTTGTAATAGTAGCTGTGAGCCCACCACCCAGATTTTACAATTAATATTTTACATGGTGGGGGGGCAGTTAAATAATAGTATAGTTCTTTGTACAAAATGAATTGTCACCTGAGAAGCCCATCATGTGCTGAACTGTGTTGTTAGAAAGAAGGGGATCCTGCCCCTTCTCAGTGGTGTCACACCAGCAGGAACATGGCTTTCTGATCACTTCTTTACATGTCCTGGCTTGGAGTCTTACATATGCAGCAGATTACCTACAGGCATGGCTACAGCACCCACTTTCTAGAGGAGCAACCCTGGCCAACTGCTGGGACTTAGAGTTGCTGCCTCAGCCTTACATGTATTTCTTCTCTCCCCTCCCTCCAGGCGGTGTCCCAGGGTAGCAACGACTCCCAGATCCTGGATCTCTCAAATCGCTTCTACACCTTGATCCCCCACGACTTTGGGATGAAGAAGCCCCCACTCCTGAATAATGCAGACAGTGTGCAGGTAGCACTGAGGCTTAGGAGGGAACCCTGGCTTCTGAGCTGGGCCTTGCTTCCTGAGGGCAGAACCACCTCCATGACCTCATTTTGAAATGAATTTTCTACCCACATTGGTGGAAATAGCCACAACTAATTTTTTTTTTTTTGAAGTCAGTTTGGGAGGAGACGTTAGGCTCCTTAGAACTCCTTACTGAGTATGGCTTTGTAGCATCACTTGGTATAAGTGCCTACCTGTCATCAGTGTGCATATGGAAAGGCAGTACTTTCACTTCTTACCTCCTCCAGGCAGTGAGACCTCATTGGTACTCCAGAAAATGCTATGAATGTCCACTGTGAGTGACGGATGATGGGTTGACCCTGAACAACAAGGTGGTCCTCCCTTTACCATGTGGGATACTCTCTGTACTTAGCTTTTCTGTGCCAAAAGTAGAGTGAATCCGTCTCACTCAATTTGGCACTTAACTCTGGGTCTGTCTTTTGTCCCTCCCAGGCCAAGGTAGAAATGCTGGACAACCTCCTGGACATTGAGGTGGCCTACAGTCTGCTCAGGGGTGGATCCGATGACAGTAGCAAGGACCCCATTGATGTCAACTATGAGAAGCTCAAAACTGACATAAAGGTATGAGGCCCAGCCTCTCCCCAAGCACGATAAGGAAAGGACTTAATCCCAAGAGCAGTAGTCACAAACTTGAATGTGCATCAGAAGTTCTTAGAAAGCTCCTTAAAACACAAAATGTTGAGGCACATAAGTATGCTTTTCTAATAAATTGCCAGATGTCACAAGTGGTCCTGTGAGACCCTTTGAACTTTTAACCTGTAGACAGGCACCTAGTTTGCAAGGCAGGCTTCCAAGCTAGTGGCTTGGTTTGGTGTAGAAATTCATTTTTGAGAGCTCTTGCCAAGTTTTTCCCTCTGTGTATCTTCCACTCCATTTCCCTCCCCCTTCTCTCTTACTCTCTCTTCCCCTCTGTTCTTTCTCTGTCTCCCATACTGTCTCGTTTAAAGCAAACCAGAGGTGATATGAGCTTGTAGTTTTGTTTCCAACATCCCACTTCAAAACAAAATGCTTACTGGCATCTGTAAGGGAAATACGTGTCTGGGGGTTTTTCCCCCCTGGAGCTGAAGCAGCCAGGTTGGCTACACATTGTCCTTGAACGTGAGTGTGTTGGACATTCACACAGAAATCACTGTGCCTGGGCCAACCAGAGGAAGGATTTGTACCTAACTTGTCCCAGGTCTGGCCTCATCACTCATGTACTTCATTTTCCTCAGCCCTACTTCCCGGCTTGTGGTATGGCAGGGGCTGAAGTGCACTAGAGTGTTAGTCAGAGCCATCTGTTCTTCTCTTAGGACAAAACACAAATCTGGGATCCAAGCAGGGTCAGACACCTGATGTCACTTCTTTTACCTTCTTGATGGGAAAACTGTAGGTTCTTGTTAAAAGGATTCTTATTCTTTCTGTTCATAATTTTGAAGATTTTAGTTAAGAAATACCAAGCAGCTAGACACAGGGGTGCACACCTATATTCCCAGCAACTCAGGAGGCAGAGGCAGAAGAATTGCAAATTCGAGGCCCACCTTAGCAACTTAGTGAGACCCTGTCATAGAAAAATAAATAAAAAGACCTAGGGATGTAGGAATATAGCACAGAGGTGAAGTACCCCTGGGTTCAATTCCCAGTATCCCCCCCAAAAAAATTGAAGAAGACCAGAATTCCTGTATTTTCCAAACTTGAATAAGAATATGGAAATACAAGACAAGCATAGCTCCCCATGATAGATTCAGGTTTATTGAGTGTAGATTACATTAACCTTATATTGTTGGGCATGCGCTCTGAGCCAGCCATTATATGGGTGGCTATGAAAATTCAAGAGACTAAACATTCGTCCTTAAAACACCAAGAGCTGATAAGTTCCTTGCTACTTTTAATTGCATGCCAGCTTGTGGCCCATCATATTTCAGTGAGCTGGACTGGTGTTTCCTGGAAGCCAGAAGCCAGTTCCTGGTTCTGGGTTCCCTCAGTTCACTGACATTGAGCTCCATATTTCTAGCGTTACTGATATCAAAATGCATAGGATTTTAAGGGAACCCTAAACCCCAGAAATCCTCTCTCTCCAAGTAGATGAGGTGGATGCTCAGGGAGCTGGCACTAAGGGTGCAGGGCCAGTCACGGGCACTTGGTCCTGGGGACTCCTGAGCCTGTGTATTATCTTTCTTCCTTCCTGTGGCTCTCCTGGGGTCTTCCTTGCTCTAATCCCAAGATACCTCTTTTCTAGGTGGTTGACAAAGACTCCGAAGAAGCAGAGATCATCAGGAAATACGTTAAGAACACTCACGCAACCACACACAATGCCTATGACCTAGAAGTTGTGGATGTAAGAACCTGTCTCCCCTACCCTCCTGCCAGCTTCTCTATGCATTCCTCCAACCTGGGCCTGGGTAGAGAATAGCAGTCTGCTTGTGTTTAAATTACCAGAGGAAATGATTCATTTGTCTGTTGAGCAGAAAAATTAGTAGTCTTATAGCTTGGGGATGGGGTGGCTTTTTATTCTGTTGGGGGTTTGTTTGTTGTTTTTTAAGAGAGGGAGAAAGTGAAAGGGAGAGAGAGAGAATCAGTTTTTATTTTTTCATCTGACCTTTGTTTCTCTGACACTCAGTTGTATATGTGGTGCTGGGGTTTGAACCTGGGTCCCCACACAGGCAAGCGCTCTAACCCCTAAACCACAGCTCTAGCACCTTTTTTCTATTTTTAAAGGACATTTCCATTCCACAGACCTCATTTTAGAATCAGAAAGTATTGATTATCAGAGGTTCAAGAAAAGGTCCTTCAGGTGTTTCTCTCCTGCACTATAGTGCTAATTTTCATGCATAGTCCCTGCTGAGTGCAAGCTTGACAAGTTGTGCCAAACTGTCCAAGCCTGGTGGAAAACATTTTCCATACTGCAACAGACTTCACTTTCTGACTGGAGAGAAGTAGTGGTCAGTATTCCAGTATCTGGCCAGATCTTTCATTTCACCAGAGTAACAGATGGCTGCTTTTGTTTTTCCCCTTTTTTGAATACCTACCCAGATCTTTAAGATAGACCGTGAAGGGGAGAGCCAGCGCTACAAACCCTTTAAGCAGCTTCACAATCGAAGGTTGCTGTGGCATGGGTCCAGAACCACCAACTTCGCTGGAATCCTGTCCCAGGGTCTACGGATAGCCCCGCCTGAAGCACCTGTGGTATGTGCCTGGCCTGAGGAGTTATGGAGAGGGATCACAGGGTAGGTGCTGCCTGTCCCCTGTGAAGATGTGGCTGCTCAAGTAGACTTTTTTAGACATCCTTTTTCCAGCCCCATAATGGTAGCCCCCTGATACTGTCTTCACTTTCATCCCCAGATCCCAGCCCTGTCCGTGGGGCAGCTGCACCAGCATCAGATGTAGTTTCTGCAACAAGAGAAGTGTCCAGGCCAGGGATGCTGTGAATGCTAATTGGGTGCATTGACATGCAAAGAATGGGATTTGACCCCAGGCCAGCCTGAGTCTAAATCCACCTCTGCCAGTCCACCTGGCAGCCTCCTTCATCAGTAAAGAGGATGATAACTGAGTAAATCCTTACCCAGATATGAGGAATTATTATGTCATCTGCTGGTTATTCAAGGGACCAGCTAGACAGGACCTTAGGGGTCTGAAGAAATTTAATGATTCACTAATGTTGTATGGTAGTATGTGACTGGGCCAATGACCCAAACCTTCTAAACTTGCATTTCACTTATAAAAGGGTTAGAAGTAATATGCCTGGCACTAATCTAAGCTAAAGTTTATTATCACATTTAATCTTCACATTAGCCTCATGAGATAACTTTCTACCATGGAGGAAAGAAGAAAGTGGGATCCAAAAGTTAAGTAGCCCCTCAGTATCCAGCAGTGGGCCTCACAGCTCGGGTGGTCTGTGAGCCCCAGACTGTTAGAAGTCATGGATTTGCAACCCTTAGCCAGGTGCCAGGCTAAAGTCACCAACTTGCCTAACTTACTATTATGGGTTTTCAGCTATCCCTTTTCCAATCCTACAGACAGGCTACATGTTTGGGAAAGGAATCTATTTTGCCGACATGGTCTCCAAGAGTGCCAACTACTGCCACACATCTCAGGGAGACCCAATAGGCTTAATCCTGTTGGGAGAAGTTGCCCTTGGGAATATGTAAGTAAACATGGCTTTTAGGCCAGAGGCACTTAATGAGGACAGATGGAGTGGGCTGAAGGAAGGATGATCCCTTTGGCTGGACTGTGGAAATTCCCTACCAGTTAGGATTCTTTGCTTATAAAAATCAGAAACCAATTCAAAACAAGGGAACAAGGGAGACCGAGGGATGTCTCAGAAAATTCAAGGACAGGAATATAGCCAGGCCACACAGGAAGCAGTGGTGTCTGTTCTCCCTGTGGACTGAGAAACACGTTAAATCATGCAAAAGGTGTCACCCATAATTCCCTCTGCCTCTCACCAGTATTTAGATGTGCTGAGGCTACTGGGGATAGAACTGGAATCTTAAGCTCAGTTCCAAATTCTCCCCAGAGAAAATCTGATTAGTCTAGCTTCGTTCAGGTATCTACCCTGATCCTATCAGCTATAGCCTAAAGAGGAAGGTCATGTAATAAACCAGAGGTCCAGGGATTGTGGATCAGATAAAAGCCTCCAGAACTGCTAGCCACAGCTCCAAACAGGACCTTTCTTTGAAAGTGGCTCCTTAGCAGTGATCCTTAAACTGTTCAAGAGTTGTACCTACAGGTTCTAGAGCAGTTCCAGAAACTTGGGAGGGAATTTCCTCCAGTGAAGATGGACTGGGTTCTCTAAGTATTTAGCTCATCTAACTCTGTTCTACTGAGTAATCTGTTGATATTGAAAGCCCACTATTGTGGGCACTTCTGAGACTGTCCTCTCTTGAATAGGTATGAACTGAAACATGCTTCACATATCAGCAAGTTACCCAAGGGCAAGCACAGTGTCAAAGGTAATGTGTTGCCAGAGCTGCTGCTATAGCCCAGGCATTCTGATTTGGTGGAGTGGGAAGGTGTTTCTTCCAAAGTCTTTGTTCTTGGGACTGATTGTTGTTAAAACAGCCAGAGATTCATTTCAGATTAAAAAAAAAAAAAAAATCTCTCTCTGCCTACAGCCAGCATCACAAATGCCATAGGTCATTCTCAGTGTGAGCACCTACACCAATAACTCTCCTAGCTACAGCAGGCAAGAAGGGGCCTCAGATGACTGGTACCTGCAGCACCTTGAATTACTAGATTTGTCTGGCATATGATGATTCAGAACTCTGAACTGCCAGGAGTAAGTGACTACTGTGCAGTTCTGTTCCCCAGCATAACTTTATAGGGGTCTGTTGTCATTCTAAGAACCAATTAAGATTGGTACTACAGTTGGGTGTGGTAGTGAGGCTAGCTTTGAAGTTGTAATCTTCCTGTCTCTGCTAGGCATGCACCACCACACCCAGCTCAAAAAAAAAGAAAAATGCACTAGGAATGTTGCTCAGTGGTTAAGTGCCCCTGAGTGGTACCATTAAAAAAAAAAAAAGATTGATATGGTAATGGAATCCTCAACTTATAGCCTTCCAATGAAGGATGGGTATGGAATTGGTATGTTTAAAATGAGCACTTATGCTCAGCCTAAAATTGCCCTCACATCCTAGGACATTTTTAGATCATCCTCAGTTCCTGTCACTTGTACCTTCTGTTTTGCAGGT
This sequence comes from Aplodontia rufa, assembly GCA_004027875.1. Taxonomy (NCBI): domain Eukaryota; kingdom Metazoa; phylum Chordata; class Mammalia; order Rodentia; family Aplodontiidae; genus Aplodontia; species Aplodontia rufa. The sequence goes on along the minus strand of PVKS010007843.1, from coordinate 62,886 downwards.
TTGGGCAAAACTACCCCTGATCCTTCGGCTAGTATTACTCTGGAGGGTGTAGAGGTTCCACTTGGGACCGGGATCTCATCAGGTGTTAACGACACCTGCCTACTGTACAATGAGTATCCTTTTGTGAGTATGTTTTGTGTGAGAACAGAGGAATATTCTGGAGCCACAATGTGGCTTACATGTGCACAGATCACCTGGGGCAGATTTAATTTGACTGTCCTACAGTGGTTTTATGGTGACCATGTCCCCTGTATGGTTTCCTATGTGAACAAAGGGTCTGACTCTCCACCTGTAGATTTAAGCCTGGTTCCCAAGGCACAAGCCTATCCCCATTAACCAGAGGACCTTTGCCTATGGGGCCCCCACCCAGCCCAGCAGAGAAGCACCAAGGGTGACTTGCTTGAAGTCCTGAGCAAAGTGCCTTCCTTGGGGAAGATACAGGACACAAATTCTACACTGTTGGCTCCTTAACACGCTTCCCTCCAGGTACATTGTCTACGATATTGCTCAGGTAAATCTGAAATATCTGCTGAAACTGAAATTCAACTTTAAGACATCCCTATGGTAACTTGGGAGACGTGAGCCACACCCCGGTGACTCTGGTATGAGTTCACCGAATGTACTCATGCACGACACACCAAGCAGAAACTTCAACTAAGTTGCCAGTGGATGTGACCTTTACTAAATCTCCTTTAGAAAGGGTTTTATATGAACAGGTTAAAAGGTTTTTCCCAACTTTTCCAAATCTCTTGTTTAGTGTTGCATTGAGGAGGTTTGTTTTGGGGTTCTGTCCAGCCAGGTACAGCCCTGATAGATAAAGCTGGCAGTAGAGGAAAAGTTCGGGAGATGTTTTTGTTTGTTTTATTTTGTTTGCCTAGACTAGTCCTGTGGATAAAACCAAGCCACATTACAGCATCTGCCTTACTGGTTTCCCAAGGGACGGAAACAATGTGCTTCCACCCTTTTTTCTAAATGTTCATATTTAGTTTTAATTTTGGCAAATGTGAAGCAATTATTTTGAGCTAAAAATAAAAAACTAATTTCATACTATTTAGATTTTCTTTTTTATCTTGTACTTGTTATGCCTGTTTTAAGTTTTTGTGTTGTTTTTGGTTTTTATTGGTAGATATGAGGAGACCCAAAGGAGGAACATTAATTTCTGTTAGAGCTTTCTTTTTCTAGAAATACGTAAACATGGAAGCTATCTGAATATGTAACATAGTAAATTAAAATTGCATTTGGAATTCTTGACTTGCCTATCATCAATTTTGTCTTCCAAATTAAAACCATCTATATCACCCACATAGTCACCCAAGGGCTAATAGTCATTCTTGATTAAAATGCAAATGGCTTCTGTACTTCTGTGTCTGGTGTCATTCTGACTACAGATATGGTTAATCTTCACAAGACAGGATCTGCAGAGACTAAAAGGGTGTTGTTTCCACCCATATCTCTGAAATCCCTGAATGCCAGGCAGCAAACCCAGGCATCTCTCAGTGGGAATACTCCACCTGAGTGGCAGAAAACCAAACACCAAACTTAGGAAGGTTCTCTTTTTTCTTTAGCTTATCAGATACATTTGGTGAGAAAGCTCATATTATTCTGGCCTTTGAAAGACTACACAAACCACGTTGCCTTATAGAATTACCTTATATTTAAGAATATGTTTGTGCTTATGTTTTCTGAAGGTCAGAACTGCATCTTAAATGCTGCTTCTGACCTTTTACAGAAGAATGGGGAGTGCAGGCCAGAAGGTGAAGTCATAAGCAAGAGAAAGCAGCCACCAGTAGCAGAGAACTGCAGAGCCCCTGGGATTAGGTTTTAGGAACCTTCCCTGGCATAGCAGGGTAGACAAGCAAAGTGAGCTGCTGTCTCAGTGAGTGTGGCCTCTGGGATTTAGAGTGAGGGAAACAAGGGACAGAACTCACTCAGGACAGGAAAGAAGAAAACCCCCGAAGTTTTGTCTGAATTGAGTTTCTGGTGATTAAATAAGTGTCATTTATGAGCTGCAGCTGTGTCCTACAGGGGCCAGAATTTTGACCTCTTACAGTTTGAGGTCCATACAAACCACATTAAAGTGTTAGATTTCAGAGGAAAACAGATAAGTCAGTTTGGGGGAGGGTGTTACAATTTTTTTTAACTTTTTGATGAAAATCCTTAGCACCTTTGACCTGAGACCCTCCCTTCAAATATTAGCCAGCCACTTAATCAAACTCATCAGCACCCTGTATCCTGAATGTTCCGTGCTCTTCAGGTTTTTTAACAGTACAGAGAAAAGTAATTACCTTGACAGTACCTGATTAAGTATTTTTAGGTTGGAATGACAACTTAATGAATTCCCTGTAATCAAAACTGATTTCTAAAGAGAGATTCATATTTCTGACTCTGTATTTTTATTCTAAAAGAGAGAACCTACCACACTGTATTGAAGTATTCACATGTTCTTCCAAGTCCTGAGAGTAGCAGCCTAAAGCACAGTTAATTTAAAAAGTTGTAGCTCAGTGGTAGAGCATTACCTAGCATGTGTGAAGCCCTGAGTTCCATCCCCAGCACTGCAAAACAAATATATTCAAAAGCAACCTTACACAAAAACAGAGTGCTTCACAAGAGAAGAGGTGAGCTACACTCCTGCCTCAGTGCCTGAAAAGGAATGCCCTTGGATGGTGGTAGGTTCTCAACCAGATTTGGCTCATGTTTCAGATCACACTGTTCCAGTGGTGCATGTATGTGTTTACAGAGGTTCTGAGAAGCATCACACATCACCTCAGTGTGTCAGCCGGTGGTTCTCTTTGGGTGGTGCACTTTGGGTCTTGCTCAGTCTGAGAGGTAGAGAACAGCTCTTTCTGCATTGCTAAACACCTCTGAAGTTGCTATAGAGTGATTTGCATTGAACTTCACTTTAATGGTGTGAACCTCAGACCTTGTGCTTTTAGGAATGAATTCAAGCCAGATGAAATTCACACCAGGTAAGTCCCTGGTATGTGCATAGTAGACATTCTGTATTAACTGATAGCCTGGAAGGTACATGATCTTGGCCTTCAGAAACCTGAATCTTCTCACTGTTGGGATCTATACATGAAGAATGGTTTTCTTATGTGATGCACCCCAGTAATTTCAGCAACTTGGGAGACTGAGGAAGGAAAAGCACAAATTCAAGTTCAGCCTGGGTAATTTAGCAAGATTCTGTCCCAAAATCTTAAAAAAAAAAAAAAGTGGGATTAAGCTCAGTGGTAGAGTGCCCCTGGGTTCAATCCCCAGTACCACTACACACACAAAAAAAGAATTATTTCCTTGGCTCTCTGCCCATCCCTGTTAGATAGCAGCATCTTCTCATGCAGTGTCAGCCATGTTTCCAAAACACTGGTGGGTTGGAGCAAATGGACTTAACCCTTTGGGTACCCGGTCACCAGGACTGCTTCCAACTCTGGCAGAGTGAATGATTTTGGCATTAGTGATCCCTTCATTCACCTCAGCTGCATGGTCTGTATGTTCCAGTATAATTTGACCCATGGCAAGTTCAGTGGCATAGTCAAGACCAAGAACAGGAAGCTTGTCATCAATGGAAAGTTCTCCATCTTCTAGGAGTAAGATCCCAACATCACAAAATGGGGTGATACTGGTGCTGAATTTGTTGTGGAGTCCATTTGTGTCTTCACTACCATGGAGAAGTCCAGAGCTCGTTTGAAGGGTGGTACCAAAATGGTCATCTCTGCCTCTTCTGCTGATCCCCCCATGTTTGTGATAAGTGTGAACCATGAAAAGTACAATTTCCTCAAGATCATCAGCGATGCCTTCTCCCCCACCAACTGCTTAACTCCTGTGATAGCTTCAGCATTTTGGGAAACAGGCATGATGGCCATGGGGCTGCCCAAAATATCCTTGCATTCACTGGCACTGTGAGCAAGGTCAGCACTGAATTGAGTGGGAAGCTCACTGGCATCATCTGACCTGCTACCCGGAGAAAGCTGCCAAATGACATCAAAAAGGTGGTGAAGCAGACATCAGAGGGTCCACTCCAGGGCGTTCTGGGCTACACTGAAGATTTAATTGCCTCCTGCAGCTTTAACAGTGATACCCAATCTTCCACTGACGGTGCTGGAGCTGGCATTGCTCTCAACACTTTGTCATGCTTACTTCCTGTATGACAATTTGACCACAACAACAGGATGGTAAACCTTCTGGTCCACATGGCCTCCAAGTAGAGTAAGAGCCCCTGGACCACCCACCCCAGCAAGAAAAGGAGAGGAAGAGAGAGGCCCTCAGCCACTAGGGAGTTCCTGCCTCAACTTAGTCCCCCAACACACAGAATCTCCTCTCCCAGTTTCCATACCAGACCCCCTGCAGAGATCCCCAAAAGTCCACTAATAAAAAGAATGATTTTCTTGGGTTGGAGATGTGGCTCAGTGTGGCACTTGTCCAGCATGTGCAAGGCCCAGGGTTCCATCCCCAGCATGACCAAAAAGGAAAAAGTGGTTTTATGATGCTCTCACATTTGGGTGCTTTAGGATTTTGCATTTCCCTAAATGGTGTTACTTCATTTCTCCTAAGTTCCTTGTTTTCAAAAATTCAGAATTGCTTTTTCAGGGTGTGTATTTCACCACTTCACTCAGCAGGGCCTTTCACATTGAGTCTCACTTGGGGCTTCTAGAATTTAGTGAGGTCTAGTCTCACAGGCAGCATTCCACTTTTACCATTCCATCTCCACATAGAAGGTGAGAAAAGCTTATCTTGGGCACTTGTTGAATATACGCATTTGTTTGGCCTAAGAGCACTGACAGTTTTCTCAGATAACCTGGGTTATAAAATTTTTGGACTTAGGAAAAGCAAAGAAAATGTGATCAATCAAAATTTTATTCTTTGGTGAATTTGGCCCCTGTGTTTAAAAAAAAAAAAAAAAAAGCTGCCCACCTCTGGCCCACTGGAAACCTAGGTGTTTGTCCTGTGCACACGCCAGTGGACTTGGCATGCTCATCCAGTGCCCTGGCCTCCTGCAGAGCTTTGTTTCTCATTGAGAAACTGACTTCGCAAGAGTGAGTACAGTGATGAGCTTAGGCCTATGAATTCACTGTTTTTGCCATCTACCCCTTCACCCAGAAGTGGTCTGATTTGAAAGGTGGGATGGTTTATAATGGTGCCAGTTATGGGACAAAATCTTGAAGGTCTGGGGTTTTGGGTCTTCTAAAGCAGAATAGATGCTTAAAGTCAGAGACCAGCATACACTGCAGTCCCCCATAGCTAATAATGCATGGGTCTGGGAGCCAAGGGGTAGTGTAGGTAGAGAGTAACTGCTCACTATTACTACATCTCATAAATTCCCCATCCAGGGTTTTTTATTAGAAAGTCTTAGTCCCTAAGGGGGCTCAATAATAGTTCCACTGAATTGGAGCATGAGGCTGCTACCTGGCTAGCTGTTAGGAGCCTTTTATACCACTGAGCCAACATGCTGAGAGCTAGTTCCTCTACTGGCCAGCGGGACTGATCTTAGTAACTAAGGGGAGATTGGGATCCTACACAATGGAAACCCAGAGGACTACATCTGAAATTCAGGGGATTCTCAGAAGTGGCTCCTAGTGTTACCATGTCCCATAGTAAAGGCCAGTGGGAATACAGCAACCAAAAACACCACAACCCAAAAGTGATAGGACTATTGAGGGATTCAACCTTCAGGAAGGAAGGTTTGGGTCACTAAAAAAATTTCTGATTTTGGCTGAGGGCAAATAAATATATATGGAATAGATTGTACAAGTCAGTCACCAAAAAACCCCCTTCGGCTTTGTACATGGGGACCATTGACAGTGCAGCTGTTTGGTTTTGATTGAGGGTTTTTCTGGTCTGGGGGTCCATTCCAGAGCCTTGTTCACATAACAGCAAGCACTCTACCACCAAGCTACAGCCCCAGTGCAACAGTGCAATTTTAAGCCAGAGAACAACTCTGGCCTGAGTCTAGGATTTCTGATGATATGTTAATATTAACCCACAAGTACATAGTTAATGGGTTTCTTGGTTATGAAAAATTTATAAAGGCCTATCTAGGTTACATTTGTACCCCCCAAATTCCTCACCCCTTAGTTCAATGCATTCTTTTTTTCCTTCATTGAGTATTGTACAATCAAATGCATATGTAGTAACAGTATGATAGGCACCTGATCCTAATCCAGAATCACCCCTACATCGCCCACACCTCAGTCTGGTTCAACGCATTCTTAACTCTGAGGGATACTGTCCCTTTCCAGAAATGAAAAACTTATATCCACACGTTTTCCACAGTCAGGATCCACAGAAGAGAACCCTTCTATTCCTCTGATTGTCTCAAGCTATGGCTCCCGTCTGTCTGACACTTTGAACCAGGCCTCTTTCTCATTGACTCTACATAAAGGAGATATTCAAGCTGTCCTAAATCTCCAGAATCTGGAAACTATCAGTTATCTTGAGAATATGTATACTAATCCCTATAAACTACTTATGGTTCCCGATACATATCTTGGCCACTATTACTGGAATCCCAGGGAATGGTTCTGCTGGAGTCTCAATGCAAACAAGAAGCTCTGTGAAAGAAAGGAGAATTAAGAGAGCAACATAGGAACAGTCCTATGCTTTTTCAGTCTCCTGTGAAACACCACCATGACGCTGGCCTTCCCTCAATGTGGCTCCTTGTCACCTCCTTGACCGTAACGTGGCCAGCCTTACTGACACTATTATCCCTAGGGCCAGCTCCACTTCCAGGCAGACTTGCTGGAGCTCAGAATAGCCCAGCTGCTGTCTCAGCAGATGGCCAGGCTAATTTTAGCCATGTGGTACTCACCCAGAGACCAGGCTGGGCTTTTTAGATTTGAATAAGCCAGTGCCCAACTTTGGTTTACAGCCAGTAACAAAGTGTTGATTTGTTGTGATCATTATGTCTGCCTAGCATTTGTAGAGGAATCCCAGAAATATAATTTTAAAGGATTTTGTTTCTCTCATCCAATAAGAGCCCAAGTTATGGAACCAGCAGGTAGTCAAGCCATGAGGGATGCTAGTGAAAGGTGGCAAGAAGCAGAAGTGCTATCTCCTCCCTGGTGCTAAGTAGGTAACAGTTTGGAATCCTGGGCACATTTAACTGCTCATTGCTCTCAAACTCTGGGGCACTTTATCGCTGATCTACACCACCAGTCCTTTTTATTTCTGATTTTAAAACAGGGCCCCACTAAGTTAGCCAGGCTGGCCTCAAACTTGCAGTCATCCTGCCTCCGCCTCCAGCTACTAGGATTACAGTTGTATACTATTGCACCTGGCAGTGGCCTGCGTCTTGATGCTGAGGAAGGCCTGCGAGTAGGAAAAAACTAGCCAATTGCCAACAAGACCCTGCTTCAGCACTTTCATAGGTGGTCCCTCATGACAGCCTAATTGTAGGCTGGTAAATGTGGAAACTGAGGCTCAATAAGCGATCCTAACAGTTTGAATTGAGTCAGGTTAAGAACTTACGTTTTCAATATGATATTTCTTACTCATCAGCCCCCACATATAAAGACTGCTTTTCATACCATTTGTCCCAGAAAGTTGAGAGCCTAGTGTGGCGTGGAAACCTGTATCCCATCTGCCTTTACCTTCCTCTAGAGTGATGACTATCACTGAAGGAAGCTGAGGACCAGAGAAGATATCACTAGAATGAAGAAACCAATTAGTCCCACTTTCTAAACAGCATCGGTGAACTTTTAGAAGAGGCTTAGATGTTTTTCAGAAAGTCCACTTGTGTCAACTGAGCTGCTTTCAGCTATCAGAAGAGGAAAGGCCAACTAACACCTGCTTAAACAATAAGGACAGGCACCATCTCCCTGTCAAGAAATAGACAACTGGGCTGGATCAGTGGCTTGGTGGTTACAGCACTTGCCTGGTATGCATGAGGACATGGGTTCGAACCCTAGCACTACATACACAGCAAAGTGTAGGAACTATGAAACTAAATGAAATTGATTTTCTCTCTCCCTTTGTCCTCTTTTAAAAAAAAAAAAAGAAAGAAAACTTCATTCTGCTTTCTGCTTCTGTTTCTCTTGCTTTTCCCATGGAGTATCTGGCATTTTCAGACTGTTTAAGGGGAGCTGGGCTTTGTCTGCAAGAAATGAAGAATTACAGCTGAGTGCACCCCAAACCCTGGAAAACATATGTAGAAGCTCAGGCATATGCACCCTTCTGGCCAGTGGGTCCACAGAGCCCATCAGACTCAGTGTCCATGACCTCAAAGACTTTAGAACCATAGCTGCAGAGCATCACTAAGGCTCCCTCAGCTGCTCTAACATTCTGTGACTTTGTGAAAAAAGATGTAAACCAGTACAGAAATAGAAACAGTTGCCTAGAATAGTTTAAATGGCAGTACTTAGTGCTAATCTCACAGGCTCAGTCAGGCTTTGGTGACACTGCAGAGGTCATTGTCAGATGCTTCTGAACAATCAAGCTCTGCTCTTCCTCCTGAGCTTTTTTTGTTGCTGTGAACTCCAGTGCCCTTGCCCAGAGGGTCATCCTGTCCTGCTTGTCCAGGTTTAAAATCCTTCACCTAAACAGTTAGTGGATTCCAGTTGTGCTAGTGGTGATTCCATTGCTTCTTAGGGTGGACAGCTGCAGGGGTGCTCACGACGCATGGTCCAGCCCCAACTGGCTGTGATGATCTGACAGGAGACTTCCCACAGCGGGCATAACAACTCCCTAGAAACGAGAGCACCATGAACTGCAGCTCTAAGCCTTGGCATTGAACTGAAGTCTGGTCTTGGGCATTTCCTGCATTATCCCCAGTGCAGGGACCAACCAAGACAGGAGCTGACATAATACCCCTGCCAAATGAAGACACTTGACAAAACATGTCTTCCTTTACATTATGTTGAATATGTACACCTTGTGATCAAAACCATTGACTTTTATCCCAGTGGCCCTTTAAAATAGTTGAGAGGAAACTTTGCTCCTGCCACTGGAAGAAAATTCTGTAGACCCTGTGATGCTTCCTTTCTTAGTTCCCCCTGGTGACTCTAAGAGTCAAACAGTTTGAACTCAGTAATTGGAATGTTCAGACATGGATAGCAATCAAATCTCTGAACTTGATTTAACATTAACATTTCTTCCTCCCTGGGCTGGAAGCCTATGGTAGGACAGGGACAAAGTTGCTGTGTTCTCATTTTTAGCATCCTGTCACTATAGCAAAATGCTGGAGGCAGTTAATTTAGAAAAGGTTAATGTTGGCTCAAGAGTTCTGGAGATTCCAGTCCAAGATTAAGTGACCCTATGGCTTTGGGCCTCAGGTGGGAACAATCATGGTAGGAATGCATGACAGAGCCAGCCATTCCCCTCAGGAGCCAGAGAGACCAAGTCCCACAATCTCCTTTGATGTATGTGGCCGATGGCCTAAAACCTCCCACTAGTCCTACCTCTTAAAGGTTCCACTGTTGCCCAAGAGCTCCATGCTGGGGACCAAGTCTTTAACACAAGGGGACATTATATTCATATTCAAATCATTGCACCATCCTACTTACTAGCTGGTTTCAGGGGAGGTGAAAGGGAACATATGCTAGAAGATAGGACAGGACTTCTCTTCACAGGTACCTAGTAAATATGGCTCTTGCAGGTACATGACACTGGCTCACTCTTAGGGTGCTTTCATTGGCTTTTCCAGGAGTTCCTCCTGGACACATCAGATGGTGACTCTCATATCTGGCAGGTACATACCTACTGTGTTCTTAGTAATCAGGCATTTACCTGCTATTGGCTGCCCAGTAGGCAGCACTCTCAAGAGGACCTCTTATTCATTCTTACCTGGTCTACAGGAATGGAATGCTTTGGATAAATGTCTCCCAAAGGTTTGGACACCAAGCCATTAAGAGTTTGGCCCTAATTGAAGGAAGTTAGATCACTGGGGGCATGCTCTAGAAGGTGACATTGGAACCCCAGGCCCTTCCTATCCCTTGTTTCTTGCTTCCTAGTCTCCATGACGTGGGAAGTTTCCTCTGCTAAATCCTACTATCATGATGTGCTGCCTCACCACAGGCCTAAAAGCAATGGGACCAAGTAACTATGAACTGAACCCTCCAAAACCATGAGCCAAAATAAACCTTTCCTCCTTAAGTTGTTTATCTCAGGTATTTTGGTACAGCAGTGGAAAGCTAATTAACACAAAGAGGCACACATATTTCTGCCATGATCATCTGTAGGAGCTTGACCAATTCCAACACAGCAGCACTCTCCAGCCTCCCTACAAGGCAGTTACTTCTGTGTCTTTCCCAGATGAGGGCCTAACCCTGGTCCATCATACCCCGTGCTGAGGGGTCACAGATAAACTCTCCAACAAGAGGCTTCTTTTAAAGAGACTTCTTATAAAATGCTTCTTCCCCTCCATTCTGACCCCTTTTTATATCCCTTACCTGGCTGAAGGCTTCAGTAATCATGGAACTCTTTGCAGACTGCTTGCTTTACACATCTATTTTTATTTTGTTTGGGGTTTTTGCAATGCTTGGGATTTTCGTATTTTTCCACAATAAGCCTGTATAAGCAGGTTTAAAAAACAACAACAAAGCCACATACTATGATTGTGAAAGTCTGTTTTCCTACCACTACCTCGGGTACCCTTAATCTCTTCTTAGTTTATAGTTTACCTCTTGTTAAGCCCTGGATGCCCTCAGCCTGGAGCCAAAGGCACTGTGGTATAGAATAGGGCACCAGTGGGTGGCTTGCTACTTACTGGTGCCTCATCTCCAGGGGTGGCATCATCTGGCTCTTCAGACTCTTTTGCACAGGACAGGCAGGAGTTGGGTTGGCTAGCCAGGGGCATTTCTAGTCATCTCCAGGAAACTCCTGACCTTTACCCCAAAAGACACACCTGCAAACCTGCTGCTGGCCTTGGTTTCTAAGGATACTTCCTCCTCCCCCCAGACCTCATCCCTAGCAGAGTATAATTACCACTGGCAAGAGAAAAAGAGCACTCATTTTTCTGCTTGAATCATTTCTCAAGAACTGACTGTCATTTCTAACTGGGAAGTTGGGTTTTATAAAGGCAAAGTCCACTCCAAAGTGGAGAATGGTGAGCCCAGCCAGCTAATTAAAGAGAAGTGGGAGGACAACTGAACATCAGAGGTCCCTGCTGGAAGAGCTCTATGAGGTTCTGGAACCTCGTGAGCTTGTCCATATTTGCTCTCCTTTTCAACAGCTGCCTGCTCTCTGCAGTGATTAGCAGGAAAACTCTTGAGTTGAAAAAGGATCTATTTGCCTTTCATAGCAGCAAGAAATAGGGAAGCAGGAGAGTCAGGGTCCCACTCCTTAGCCCTTGAAGGGTAGTGTGGGTGAAGGCTGGGTGAAAGGACTCCCACAGGAGAGAGAAGGTCCCGGGCCTGAATAGGGGAAAATGCATATGTAGTTCCCAGTGCAGCGCCACTCACATTGCATTAAAATCCTACATCCTAGGTGAACCCCCATTGGCTCATTTAAAGCCTAGTACCTCCGCCTTTCAGATGCCATGAGTACAGTTTACCTGCCTGGCCCTTCTATCTCCTGTCCCTGTCCTTTTCTTCTTGGATGATATCTGGTGACCACATTTCCAGAATAGTGGGAGTGGAGGAAGAACACACAGAGGCTTAATGTGCAGTGTGTGAGGGATCCTTGGGTGGTATCTGCTTTCCAAGGAATGTATGTGCTCACTATTCATTCTGTGCAGTGCCTTTGTGCCATACTCACTGCCCTCTTTTGTCCTGAGTCTGGGAAGGGAGACACTTTGACTAACAGATGCCAGTTGACCAGCGTCGCCCAATAAAACTTGGACTCTAAGGAAACAGCAGTGGCTGAGCCTGACTGACCCCTTCACAGCCCCTGCATGTTCCGAAGATGATCAAAGGGTGGCAAGTAGTAAACTGGCAGCAATTCCAGGCCAGGAAAAAACACCTGGACACTGCCTTTAAAAGCCCTTTGCGCCATTGGTATTTTACCCCAAGGGCTCAGATGAGACCTAGGAGCATTTCAAACCAAGGTAACCAAATAGATTCATTGTTCCATTCCTTTGATCCATCAACTTACAGGATAAAGAAAGCTACTTTACATCCATAAACTTATAAGCAAATTCTCTCTCTGTTGAAAAGAAAATCCTTATCCAGAAACGATTTTGTAAGCAAACGTGAAAAATATCTAAGTTTAAAAAAAATCAAATGTACTCTGTTCTTTCTTATTTCAAGGAACTCTCATATGACCAAGATCTTGGGGGAAATCACTCATGTTTAATGAAAAGCAAATATATTAATGGAGTGAAATTAAAGCAACAGGGATCAACCAGTGACAGACATGAACCTGTGCACATTGCTTACCCAGCTTCCTTCATCTCCCCTAACTAGATGACAATGAGAGCTACCGTTATTTTCAATATTATTAACAGTCCGCCCTGTATCATGTCTAAAGAAAGGTGAGGGGAGGTCTTGAAACCTCAGCCAGTCCTCTTGTAATAACCTCTCACCTCAGCTGTGTGTTGGTTGTCAGTAGCTCAGTACCACAGTTCTGAGTAAGATACAATGACCCTGGATGAAAAATCCAAAAAGAGGAAAGGGCAGTATAATAGGAAAGCAGGGATGAGGGTGGAATCCTGAGATTTTTGCTGTTTTGTTTTGTTCAGCCAGTTTTGTTTTGTTTTGTTTTTTTAAGAGAGGGACAGTGAGAGAGAATGAGAGAATCAATTTTATTTTTTATTTATTTTTTCACATGGCAGTCATTGCTCTGACACTTTGTTGTGTACGTGGTGCTGGGTTTCGAACCCACATCCTTTTGCATGTGAGGCAAGTTCTGTAACCACTGAGCCACCACTTCAGCCCCCCTTGAAGATTTCTTGATCAGAAGTTGTTTATAGATTATATCTATAGAACTGAGAAAGTATTTAAGTTAGGAATTCCATGGATGACTCTGTGGAACTGGAACATCTCAACTTTGGTGTATGAAGTTTTGTTGCATATGGATTTGGTGATTTTAAAATATATCTACAGATTTTTGAGTAATTTTCTCCTCAGGGGTGGAAGCTAATTCTCTTACCCTTCAATGCAGGCTGAATTCAGCAACTTGCATCTAGAAGACATATCATAAAAGTCTTCCTCCTTGACCTCTTTTTTGATAGCTTGCTCTGGAGGAAACCAGCCATCCTCCCCTCAGTATGAGTGAGCCATCTTGGAAATGGCCTCCAGACCCACTGCTGTAGTTTGAATACCCCCCCAGAGACCCACTTGTTGAAGACTTGATTGCTAGTTTGTGGTACTGTTGGGAAAAAAATGAAACTTTTAGGAGGTGAGGCCTAGTGGGAGAAAGTTAGGTCATTGGGGTATGCCCTTGTAAGGAATTGTACCCCAGCCCTTCCCCAACACATTTTCCTGGTCTCCATGAGGTGAATAAGCCTCCACCACACACTCCTACCTTGATGTATTGTGCTACCACAGGCCCAAAGCAATAGGCCTAAGCTACTATGGTCTGAAACCTCTGAAACTATGACTCAAAATAAACCTTTTCCTTTTAAACTGATGATCTTAGGTATTTTGTCACAGAAATAGAAAGCTGGCAAACATACCCTGTCTTTGGATCTGTTGACATGAGGGGATGGATTTTTTTTTTTTTTTTTTTTTTTGCTGTGGGAAGTTGTCCTGCACATGGTAGGAGGTTGAACAGCTTCCTGGCCTCTGCCCATTGGATGCCAATAATATACCCCTCCACTTAGTGATAATCAAACTTTCTCCAGGTATTGCTGGACATCTCCTGAGGGGGCAAAATCATCCCTAGCTGAAGGCCACTGCACTGGTCATCTACAGCTATGGGCAACATCGTTTTTTTTTTTCAGGGTTGAGGACCAAACTCAGGGCCTTGCATGTGCTAGGCAAGTGCTCTGCCACTAAGCTAAATCCCCAACCCCTATGGGCAACATCTTAACTTCAACCTTGAGAACTAGAATCATCCAGCTAAATGGCTTTGGAATTCCTGACTCACGGAAACTGTGAGATAATAAGCCACTAAGTTCTTGGGGTGATTTATTATGCAGTAATGAATTACCAATTCAGTGAGTTTGTGAATTTTTTAGAGGAAGAATCCTTACCTTCCTCCAGATTTTCAGGGCCACCTGGCCCTTAAAAAGTTAAGAATCCTAGATCTAGAACAGCTTTCCAGCTAAGCTAAAAAAATTCTTTGCCCAGCATCTTTTTTTTAAAGAGAGAATCAATTTTATTAGTTTGCTATATGACTTTCATTGCTCCATCACTTCACTGTGTACATGTTGCTGGGGTTCACCCCTGCTTTCTTGTGCATGCCTCAACCACTGAGCCACTGCACCTGCCCCTTTGCACAGCATCTTAGACTGTTGGTCAAACCAACACCTGTTTGAATATTTCTAATATTCCTACTTCATGTTATTACTCGGTTGTAAAATAGAAAAATTTTATTTGTACTGAGCCAAAATCTGCTACTTGAGCACCCATCTGTGTGGTAATTAACTCGTGTTTTTAGAAATTCCCTTCCCATGGGCTGGAGCACTGGCTCAGTGGTTATGGCACTTGCCCAACATGTGCAAGTACACAGGTTCAAACTCCAGCACCCACGTACACAACTAAGTGTCAGAGCAACAAAAGCCATGTGAAAAACTCATTAGAAATTTGATTCTCTCTCTCTCTCTCATTGTCCTTCTCTCTTTAAAACAAAAAACAAAAAAGAAAGAAAGAAAGAAATTCTCTCTCTTTCTAGCTCCTCAATCCTTATCAAAACATAGCTTTTTATAGGATGGAGATGTAGCTTATTGATAGAGTGCTTCATGGGTTCAGTCCCCAGAACTGCAAGGAAAAAAAAACTTTGCTTTTTTTTTTAAAGAGAGGGAGTGAGAGAGAATCAATTTCATTTGTTTTCCCATCTGTCTTTTGCTTCTTGGACACTTAATTGTATTATGTGGTGCTGGGGTTTGAACCCAGGTCCTTGCATCTGCCAGGCAAGTGCTCCAACTTCTAAGCCACTGCTCCAGCCCTGCTTTTCTTTTCTTTCTTTCTTTTTTTTTTTCTTTTACACTCCTGTTAATTGGTCTAATTCTTGCCACTCTGAAAGTATCAGCTAGCAAACTGTAGCACATGTTCTGCACAGCACTTGTGGAATTAGTAGCATTAAACAAATCTGTTCTATGAGTGGTCCGTGTTGGTGCAAGGCCCCTCTGATCGCAGCTTTAGCAATGGGAGAATGTCCTCATAAGAGACTGTGGGACCCAGACCCTGCTCTCCTCTCCCCTCCTCCTCTCCTCTCTCTGCAGTTGTTTGAGATTTAGCAGTTTGTTCTGTCATAAGTTCCAACTATGATGTGCCAGCCTCACCATGCCCAAACTAATGGGACTGCCCAATCTTATACTTAAACTTTTAGAAATGTGAGCCAGTAATCTTTTTACTTCATAAATATCTGGTGTCAGATATTTTATTATAGTGACAGAAGCTGACTAAGACATTTGGATTAAAGAATATTTAGGATTTCCTTCAATTCAGAGAACTCCTGCCAATCCCTACTCACCTGGACTATTTCCCTTAGGGTCCCTTCCATCTCTGTTAACATTTAGCATGTTTTTCCTTTGCTTCTTTGAAACAGGTTCAGCCCCATTCCTTCTAAAGCCAGCCATTGTGGTTCAGCACTACTTTCCAGAAACAAAATAAACATGAAAAAAGAAACTCTAAAGGGTATGGAGTTCACCTTTGCAGAACTCAACCAAGGAGAGTACATGGGATACCAAATGACTGAAAGCTTACACAGTCAGAAGGACTTGTGTGTGCTCACTGGATCAGGTGAACAGCACAACCAGCTCTCACTGACTGAAAATGCATGTATTAGCAGTACTCTCAGAACAGTGGGGAGGAAAGTCATTGAAGTACTGTGAAAGACAGGGATGCAGCTCAGTGGTAGAGCACTTGCCTAGCATGCACAGGGCTTTGGGTTACATCCCCAGCACCACAAAATAAATAAAATACTGTGAAGAACTGTATTTTTTTTTAAAGAAAAACATTTTTAGATATGCCCCTATATTTTACTGCTGTACAGGTTGCCATTATATAAGAGTATGTCATGCATATTCATTCATTTTTTTTCTTGTTAGAAAATAGAATAACAAGGGGCTGGGGCAGTGGCTCTGTGGTTGCCACACTTGCCTGGTATGCCCAGGGACATGAGTTCAAACCCCCAACACCACATAGGCAATGAAGTCATGTCAGAGCGACAAAAGCCACATGAAAAACTAAATAAAATTGATTCTCCCTGGGCTGGAGCAGTGGCTCAACGGTTACGGCTCTTGCCTGGCATGTGCAAGTACACAAGTTTAAACCCCAGCGCCAGGTACACAACTGAGTGTCAGAGCAACAAAAGCCGTGTAAAAAACCCAATAAAAATTGATTCTCTCTCTCTCACTGTCCTTCTCTCTTTAAAAAAAAAAAAAAAAA
>PVKS010007843.1:9849-46365 GCA_004027875.1 Aplodontia rufa | reverse complement strand
GAAAGAAAGAAAATAGAATAACAAAATAAAAGTATTTGTTTCCTGAAAAAAACATTAAAATGTAATATAATGATAGAGCTTTCAGATGCTTTCTAGTGTCTGTGATAACCCCCCAGGATGGGTGTTAAACTAGCAAAAGCAGTTTGTGTTTATCTTTGTGTCCCTTTGAGGTCCTGATAGACAGGGCCCATGTCTTTGTATTTTTCTATCCTCCATGTAGTTAATAAGTTTGTATACTACACAAGGATGCCTAGCCAAGGGCTTGAAGAAGGGCTGAAATCTAGTCTGCTCTTTCTCATGAAGGCTTTGACTTGGGGTTGTGCCTGCCCAAGGGGGATGTACTTTTTCTATTTTATCTGACCCATAACTTTTCCTTATTCCCTAATGGTACCCTTTGCATTCTCATCTGAGTATTGTGGGAACCCAAAATATGTCTGTCAAAAGAAGAAATGAAGAAAACTAATGGGCATACTGTGCTTTTGATGAAGCTGAATGGGAGAGAAAAATTCTATTTTTTGACAGATCAACAATCATTCCTCTCCTTCCTGGCCTCATTTTCTTTCTAATTTCCATTCCCACCCATCCCAACTTAAAATCCTAAGGCATTCATGCTAGTATTCTCAATCTTGATTACATACTGGAATCACCTGGGGAGATTTTTAAAATTCCTATGCATAGTGTGTTGGTCAGTTTTCTGTCACTGTGACAAAATACCTAAGAGAATCAACTTATAAGGAGGAAAGGTTTATTTTGATTCAAGTTTCAGAGATTTTAACCCTTTTGCTTATGGGCCTGTGCAAGGCAGAACATTATGGCAGGAATACATGGTGAAGCAGAACTGCTCACTTCGAGGCAGCAGAAAAGTGAAGAGAGAGAGAAGAGGAGACAGGAACCCAGTATGCCCTTCAAGGACATCCCCAACATACCCTCAAATGACCTAACTTCCTCCAGCTATGCCCAACCCCCCACTTCCCAGTAGTGCCACAGGCTGGTGACCAAGCCTTCAGCGCATGGGCCTTTGCAGGGGACACTGATGCAAACGTTAGCTTGCAATGCACCCAGAGCACCATCACCTTAATTGAAGTGAATGGTGTGGGGTGGACACTTAGGCATTAGTGGTTTTCAAAGCTCCCACATTATTTCTGAGACACCTGGCATCTGGTTGATGAATTGACATCTCTGTCACGATAGTCATGGTGGCCTCATTCTCCTTGAAAGTGTGTCCTTTTGGTGAGGAAAGCACGCAGCCCAATGAGACTCAAGAAGGGAAGGCTGCTGAGAGCCTTTGGAATCAAGAGGTCCTCACTGATGCTCAGAGGACATTCTGATATCTAGATGCCTAGAATACCATAACTGTCAGCCAGTGTGAGAGGGATTCTCCAAGGACAAGATATGTGTTGGAAGCAGGGTGAAGAGAGAAACATGACCTGTCCCCGATAACCTCCCCAAACTGCACATCACCAACCTGAAGCCACCCAACCCCAGGATTCTCATTACCTGAAGCAATATCATTTCTTTATTGTTTAAAGTCATTCAACTAAAGGTCCTATTATTTACACCAAAAGAAAGATATAACTAAGCCAGGTGTGATGGTGCAAGCCTGTAAACCCAGTGATTTGGGAGACTGAGGCAGGATTGCAAGCTCAAGGCCATCCTCAGCAACTTAGTGTGGACTTAAGCAACTTAGTTAAACTCTGTCTCAAAATTAAAAATAACAAGGGCTGGGGATGTGGCTCAGTGGTTGAGTACCCCTAGATTCAGTCCCCATTACCCGCCCTCCAAAAAAGTTCCTTTTTCTGGGGCTGGAGTGGTGACTCAGCAATAGAACACTTGCCTGGCATGCACGAGTACCAGGGTTCAAATCCTAGCACCACATACACAAATGAGTATTGGAGAAACAAAACCAAATGAAAAAAATAAATTAAATTTGATTCTCTTTGTATATATCCCTCTCTTTAAAAAATTTTTGTTTCTTCATTGGAGGGAAAACTCAGTTAGTGAGTGAGTGTAGTGGGCAGGGGGGCAGAAACAGAGAGTTGAGAGGAAGTCTTTCCCCCTGAAAGAACAGCAACATGCAAAGAGCAATTAAAACAACATGATGGGGGCTGGAATGTTGGCTCAGTGGTTACAGCGCTTGCCCAGCATGGGTGAGTACTTAAGTTCAAACCCCAGCACCACATACACAACAAGGTCTTGGAGGAACGAAAGCCACATGAAAAACTAAATAAGATTGTTTCTCTCTTTCTCTCTCTCTCTCACTGTCCCTCTCTCTCTCTCTCTCTCTCTCTCTCTCTCTTTTAAAGAGAGAGGGACAGTGAGAGAGACAGAGAAAGAGAGAAACAACTTTATTTAGTTTTTCACATGGTCTTAGTTGCTTCAACACTTAGTTGTGTAGATGGTGCTGGGTTTGAACCCGGGTCCTTGTGCTTGCCAGGCAAGCACTGAAACCGCTGAGCCACCGCTCCAGCCCCACTGTACCTCTTTCTTAAAAAAAAAAAAAAAGCATATATATATATATATATATATACACACATAATTATTATTATTATTATTATTTTAAAAAATGAAGGACAGAAAAGGGAGGGGAATAAAAAGCCAAACACTAAACATAGAGAAAATCTATATACACAGTTTGAGGTGAAATTATGATTTAGAAGAGGAATTAGAAAAATACAGGAAGAAATTCATCAATTAAATAACTTTGAAAACTTAAAAATGCTGACAATTAATGGTGATATATTATAATTTGTTCAACACAGAGGCCTACGGGAAGGATTAGAATTAAAGAACCTTAGTAATAGAAGAAAATAAGTTCTAGGACCACAGGTAAGAATCAGTAAATGCACTAGTAATTAGTAATTACCTACTCTGTGTTCACTCATTCAGGTGACACAATAAATCCAAGAACACTTACAACCAAAGTACACGATCTGCTTTCCAGGAAAGCAAACAAACAAACAAACTAGAGAGTATTTTATGCTCCATGTGAGAAGCATACAACAAATATTTTTTGCACCCTGAAGGGGCAGAGAATTTAGTTTGGCATAGAAAATACAGAGAGACTAAATGACATCGAGGTGGGTGCATTCTCAATTATAGATCTCTGGCAGTTGCTATAGATCAAATAATTCCTATTGTTATGCTCAAAAGGCAAGTCCATTATGGATGGACTTGATATGTGAGTAGTTGTTTTTAATGTTGAAAAATGAGAATTGTTCCATTCAAGCAGAAAAATGTATGAAAAAAAACTTCGTTTAATAGACTCCTTGTGACACTCATTTCAACATTAGTAATTTTTACTTTTTTAAATTAATGGCATCACACAGAAACTTAACTCAAAGAGATACTTTGTAAAAATGTAGCGCCCATCCTATACAGAAATTGGAGCTCTCACGATCACTCTGAGCATAGGAGTATATGCTCCCATTGCTGCTTTCCAGTCAAGCAACCAGAAAGTTTCTTAAATTCTTAGTATATCAGTAAAATAGGAGTATAACAGAACCTATCTCAAAAGGCTGTGAAGATTAATGGAGAAAAGTGCAAGTGAAGTGTTAACTAGTGGTAAGAATCTACAAATGTTAACCACTGTTCTTGTCTTAGTGGTTTTAGGCTGCTATAACAAAATAGCATGGATTGGGTGACTTCCAGACAATGGACATTTATTTCTCCCACTTCTGGAGACTGGGAACCCCAAGATTAAGCCACCAGCAGATTCAGTATCCAGTGAGGGCTCTTTTCCTGATGAATAGATGGCTCTTTCTCACAGTGTTGTCACATGGTAAAAGGGGCAAAGCACCCCTCTAGCCTCTTCTTTTTCTTTCTCCTTTTTTTCTTTTTTTTTAAACAGAGAGAAAGAGTAGGAGAGAGTCATTTTTTTATTTTTTCATCTGGTTTTTGTTTTTCTGACACTTAGTTGTGTATGTGGTGCTGGAGTTTGAAACCAGGTCCTTGTGCATGCCAGGCAAGCACGCTACCACTAAGCCACCACTCCAGCCTTGGAGCCCCTTCTATAAGAGCACTAACTCCATTCAAGAAGGCTCTATTCCCATGACTCGTCACCTCCCCAAAGCCCACCTCCTAATACCATCATATTGGGAGCTTATGATTTCAACATACAAATTTGGGGGAGATGTAAACATTCAGACCTTACTAATTGTCATTATTGTATAAATGCAAAATAGCAATTATCAGCAGTGTGCAAAATAATCTAAGGCCTAAAATCAAGTAGGCTAGGAAAAAGGGGAAAAAATAACCAACAATTGCCCACTAAGAACTAAATAACCAAAAATAGCTACCATTAACATTTATGTGTATTTCTTTCCAGTCTTCTTTCTATATAAAATGTTTGGGTTGTAAATCTACTGTGTGCATAGTTTTCCATTCCACTTTCATGGAAGCAATTTCTTAAAATCTGCCACTGTCAAATCAATCTATGTACATTCTTCTCAACTTTCTTTTTTCTAATAATTTTGCAGAAATGCCCCATGTTGTTTCTGACTCTGAAGTATTAGTCTACTTCAGTCATCCCCTCTTCAGTGATTTTTGGAGAAAAACAGATACTAATCTGAGTTTGCACCCTGAGCTCCAAGCAGGTGCTTAGCTTGGTTCTGAATTAAATGATTTCTCTCTATATGTCACTCTATCATTATATTTCTCTGTATGTGTGTGTGTGTCATGGTGATATAAATATTTGAGATAAATAAAGGAAGAAAGGTTCATTTTGGCTCACAGCTTCAGAGGTTTCAGTCCATGGTCATTTGGCTCTGTTGCTTTGGACTTGTGGTGACACAGTACATTACCACAGAAGTACATGGCAGGGGGGCTGCTCACCTCATGGCAGCCAAGAAGCAAAGGAGAGGATGAGAACAGCATCCTAATATCCCTTTCAAGGATATCCTAATTTCCTGCTAGGCTCCACCTTTTTTTCTTTTCTTTTCTTTTTTTAAGAGAGAGTCAATTTTATTTTTCATGATTTTTTTTTGTTGTTGTTGTTTTCCTCAACTTAGTTGTGTATGTGGTTCTGGGGTTTGAACCTAAGTCCTCAGGCATGCCAGGAAAGTGCTCTACCACTGAGCCACCTCTTGAGGCCCCACTTCTTAAAGGTTCTACTGCCTCCCAACAGTGTTAAGCAGGGTACCAAGGCTTCAACACATGGCTTCTGGATGATACTTCCAAACCATAGCACTCTCTCCCTGTTGTTGCTTATGAATATGTGGCATAATAATCATGTTTAGATTGCTAGATTAAGACACTGACTTTAACCTTGGCTTCCCCCCCCCCATATTGATATTTTGAATGCTAAAAGTGTATATACACTAGGAACCAGAAGGTTTGAGTCAGCATTCTAGGCCAGTGCTTATCTGTCATGCTATTTCATGTCTTTTCCTAGCTCCTGCATGAACTTGATAAATCTTCATTTCCTCAGGAAGAATTTCTTGACTCCAAATACATTCCCACCATACCCTGCAACTATTGCATCCTATGTTTATCATATTCACTTATTTCACTAGATTGAAAGCTTCTGGTAGGCAGGGACTTTTGTATTTTCAGTGTCTTATACTTAGGAGACACTTAATAAATGTTCCTTAAATTAAAATGGATGTGGTCTTGGGCAACTTGTTAAACTTTTCTGAGTCTCAGTTCCTTCATCTGTAAAATGATGACAATGGTGAGATGACAGATATGAGTGAATTTAACATAAAATATACATTAACTTGTAAGTTAAAATGTAAGAACTTGGGCTGGAGTGGTGGCTCAGCAGTTACAGCACTTGCCTGGCATGCGGGAGGATGAAGGTTTGGTCTCCAGCACCACGTACATAACAAAGTGTTGGAGCAGTGAAAGCTAAATGAAAACTAAATAAAAAATTGATTTAAAAATGTAAGAACTTCTGTTACAGAATACCAGCATCACATACATCCAAAATTGCTACATTTTCCTTGGTCATATTTATTGAGGGAACAATAGTATCAGGTAATTACCTGAAACAGCTGAGATCATAAGAGTGGGCCCGTACATTGAATACCATTTATAGTAGGTATAAGTTAGACTTTGTGAGATGCTGAGTGGATTGAATTACATCTATCCTTTAGAATGAGGAAATTAAGACAATAGAGGTAAAGTGAAGTGTTCGCGATAACTCTGGTAATCTATTATGTTGATGGCTCTAATTATGTAAATCTCTTAGTATGTAGTTCCTTCATCTTGCATCTGAGTCTGGTAGTTTCTGTCTTTGTGGTTTTGGAAGTCTGAGCCACCACATAAGAATCTGGCTATCCTGTTGGAAAGGCTGAGGATGAGAGGTCTTGAGCCTGAGAAGAAAGTGTATTTAGCTGTTGTTGGTTGAAATATTCTATAGATATCTGTTAAGTTCATTTGAATTGTAATATTTTTCAGATCCAAAGAGTCTTTGCTGAGTCTATATCTGGATCATCCATCTAATGGTGAGAGAGATATATTGAAATCACCCAATATTATTGCATTGGGGTCTGACACTTTAATTAAAGTAGTATATCTTTAATTAGGTGCACTGGTGTTTGGGGCATAAATATTTACTATCATTATATCTTTTTGTTGAATTGTTCCTTTTACCAGTATGAAATGACCTTCTTTGTCTCTTCTGACCAATTTCAGTTTGAATTCTGCTTTCTTGAATGTAAGAGTAGCAACTCCTGCTTGTTTAGGAGCTTCATTTGCATGGTATGTCAATTTCCATTCTTTTATTTTCAGTCTGTGACTTTCTTTGCCTGAAAGGTGAGTCTATTGCAAATAGCATATAGGTGAGTCTTATTTTTGTATCCATTCTGCCAGTCTATGTCTTTTATATGGGAGAGTTGAAACCATTTATATTCAATGTTATCATAGAGACATGTTTATTAATTTCTGCTGTTTTAATTTATTTGTAATATTAATTGGATCCTGTTTCTAGTTTGCTTAGTTTTTTTTCAAATAAGATTGTTCATTTGTGAGCTCTAGAGTTTGTCTTTCATTTCTTCTGTGAGAAGTATTTCCTTAAGTAAGTTCTGTAGTGCTGGCTTAGTAGTCATGAACTCTTTTAGTTTCTGCTTATCTTGGAAGATTTTTATTTCTTCTATGATTTTGAAGGAGATAGCTTTGCTAGATATAACAATCTTGGTTTTCTTTCAGGACTTGGAACACATCATTCCAAACCCTGGCTTTTAGACTTTGTATGTAGAAATTGGAAGTGATTCTAATTGACTTGCCTCTAAATTTGACCTGACATTTCTTTCTTAAGATTTTTACAATTCTATCCTTGAATTTTACAATTCTATCCTAGAATTTTACAATTCTATCCTACATCAGGCATTTTAATTTTAATGTATTATGGAGAGGTTCTTTTTGGATCTTGTCTACGCGGTATTCTGAATGGCTCCTGTATCTGGATATCCATCTCATTCTCAAGGTTTGGAATTTTTTCTGTTGTTATTTCCCTGAAGAGGTTATCCATTCCATTACCCTACATCTCATATCCCTCTTCAATTCCAGCCATTCTTAAACTTGGACTCTTAATGTTGTCCCTGAGTTCTTGTATATTTTGGTCATGGTTACTTATTTTCTTTTCTTTAACACTGAATGTCAAGGGTGGCCACTTTGTCTTCCAGCTCTGAGATTTTTGTCTTCACCATGGTACTCTATTAGAGAGACTTTCAACTGAGCATCTGATTTAATTTATTGTGCCTTTCATTTCCAAGATTTATTTAGTTCTTTTTCAACATCTCTATCTCTTATGGAAATTCTTATTCATATCCTGTACTGACTTCTTTAATTCATTCAGTTGTTTTTGTGCATTCTCTTGGAACTCATCAATCATTTTTATAATCATCCTTTAAAATTCTTTATCTTGGGCTGGAGTGGGGGCTTGGAAGTTATGGCACTTGCGGCGCTTGCCCAGCATCCGCCGGGACCCGAGTTCAGACCCCAACACCACATACACAACGAAGTCTCAGAGCAACGAAAGTCGCATGAAAAACTAAATAAAAATTGTTTAAAAAAATAAAAACAAAATAATTATTCTTTATCTTATATTTCATCCACTTCACTTATATCTTCGGGGTGAGTTGCTGGTGAATTATGAACTTCAGAGGCATGTTACTTCAGTTTTCATATTTCTTGTATTCCTATGTTTGGTTTTGTGCATCTGTTGGAATGGCTTTCTCTTCTGCTCATGTGTGGGCCTTTTTAGGGTACAGCCTTCTTTTGCCAAAGTGTCCTAGAGTGATCTAGATTGAGACCCCTTCAGGTGTGGTGTTCATGGCCTTTATGTTAATTATCTTTGTTTTTGCTGTGGGAGTATATTCTGTGGGTGGGACCTAAGGACCCATCCCTGACCATTCCTATTTGGGGCCTGGTCATTACTTTGAGTTTTTATTTCTTATGTTCATTGTATTAAAGCATAGTTGAAGTTTGGTTAATTTGTATTAACCAAGTGGAACCAAGTGTATTGTCTTATGACTGAGTTTACAGCAGAGTAAAGCGCTGTGAACTTGCAGTGTTGCAATAGGATTCCTAGCACCTCACAGAAAACAGAGAAACAAACAACAGCAACAATCAATACAAACAATATACAGCACTAAATTAAATACCCGGTGCCTACTATGACATCTACAACACTAATAGTCGTAAAAACAGGAATGGTGGGGTCAGCAATTGCCAACAAGAAAAACAGAAACAATAACCATGAGCTAGATCTGTCATCAAAGTAAATAGCAAGCATCAACTGTGTCATCCACAGCAGTAATAATTGCAACAACATGAAAGGTAGGGGCAGGAGTTATGGAAACCAAATAATTCTAAGCTATGGTAAAAAGGTAGTTCATTAAGAGAAAAGTAAATATGATAGGAATGTAGAAGAGAGTTTAGAATGTTCAAAATGTGAACAGAGAGAATGCAGAAGAGATGTGGCAAGTGATAGTTATAAAGAAGGAAAAAAAACAGAAAAAACTAAGTAAATGTAAAGAGAGAACAACATAATTTGGCTGTTAGCAGGAAAAGAAAGACAAGAAAGAGAAATAAAGCAAAACAAAATGAGCTGGATTGGTGGCTCAGAGGTGGAGAACTGGCATGCACAAGGACCTGTGTTCGAACACAAGCATTACGTACACAACTAAGTGTCAGAAAAACAAAAACCAAACAAACAAAAAAAAATGTTCTTTCTCTCTTAAAAAAAAAAATCATTCCAAAAAATAAAATAAAATAAAAAAACAACCCCAGAACCCTAACCCTCCAAAGGCAAAGAAATATGTTTTTAAAATGCTAAAAATGAGGAGAAATAAATGTGTATATGTACATATGTCTAAAAACCAATGGGTATAACAGGAACATAAAAAAAAAGGAAAAAGATTCTTAATGAAAGATGAAAAAACTTTCCATTAAAGTTTCCATTAAAGTGGTCAATACTGTTAAGGAAATAACAAAACTGCAAATTGAATGACTTTCAGAGCATTAGGGGGATGGCTCTATAGGATACTTGGAGGTGTAGGGAGGGGGATGGGGAGGGGGGAGGATATATGAAGAACTCATAGGAGTCTGGAGATTGGGAAGATGGGGGAATCATCCCAGAAGCCAATGTCATTCCTCCATGAGCTACCCATTTAACGCATGAGTTCTTCTGGGGGAAACTGCAATAGGTAAAATCCAAGGTGGTTACCCATGATCTGGCTTTTCCCCTCGATAACAAAGTTTATATCCATTGATTGCTAATGTTTTGATAATGTTTCCCCCTCAACTGTATTTCTATATTCTTCTAATTAAAAAAAATAGATTTACATGCTAAAAGACAATAGGGGTGGTGTGACCCAACACTATTATAGACACATTTTTGTCTGAGTAGAAGTTGGTGTAGGTTCAATGAGAGATTGCAGCAGCATAGTTAATTAATATGCTGATTTCCAGCCTCAAAACATATATGCTGTTCATCCCTTGATCTCCTTGCCACTCTGCCCATGGAGTGGCCACTTTTCCTTCATATTTTGCCTATGGTATAGCTACCTTGTTATGTGAATAAATGCAATAAATAATTCTTACAAAAAAAAACAGTTAAGGAGAATGGATAGTCACTGCCTTTGCCCACTGTCCTTCCCATTCCTTCTTGGGTTATGTATTGAGGGGGCATGGGAGAAGACACAAGGGCTGGGGATGTTAACCCCTTCCTCCTTTTTTGTTGCTCACTGCGCTACGAGTTAAGTGCTAAGACTGAAGCTGGTTGAAGTAGTTCTCAGCTTCCCTTCTTACCAGTGTAAGAAGGGTATAATGGAATGGGAAGTACTGCTTTTTCGCAGTTTTGTCTGCACAGACCCAATCAATGCAATCCCAGGGTGGGGTTGCTGCAGAGTTCTGAGTGCTGGGCTTAGATTTAATCAGGCCTTAGGGGCTATGTTGGATGGTCTCTGTTTTGGAGACACTAGATCAACACACCCCTAGGACCCTGCAGATACCTATCTCTGCTGCAAGTCTGGATTTCAGAAGCCTCCCAAGAATTTTACTCAGAGAGCACAGGAGACAACCCTTCACACACTGCTACTGAGCAGTTTAGGAGAGCTAGTAAAATGGCCAGGCAGTCAGGACCCTGGGCCCTATTCAACCACATCTAGAAGCTAGCCAATAGAGAGCCATTAACACGTATTATCAGGGCCTTCATATGCAAATGACCATGAGACTTACCTGTGGGAGCAACTCTTTTTTTCCCAGAAGGGGGAAAACTAAGAAGTGGGGGTGGACACAGATGGGAACTTGGAAAGAATTGCTACCTGTTTTGCATAAATTTTAACCAATGACTTTGGTGCTTAGTTTCAATGCCTGTTTTGGGTAGATTTCAACCAATGATGTAGATGCATTTCTCAATGCCTGCTTTGCATGAATGTTAATTATGCTCATACCCCAAATCAATATAACCCCTCGCCTAACCTCCATTAGACTGTGTCCTGCTTCCAGGTACCCCTCCAGCTTGCAGAGTCTGCTCTCCTTCCCTAAATAAATCCTACTCCTTTTTACTCCTCCTTCCGTGGTTGTCTGTGGATTTTATTCTTCAGATTTGTGACACAAGAAACCAGAAGATTGGCTCCAAATTCTCGGGGTGAATTTCCACCACACCAAGAGCTGCAACACCCAGCTTTTAGTTGGAGAGCTGCTAACACTATTTCGACCTCAGAAATCTGCAGCCAGCCCAAATTCCCAGTTTTAGCAGGGAATAGCTGTAAACATTAGAAGCGAGCTATTTTGGCTGCTGGAATCTGCAGTTGGCCCAGACCCCATTTGCCAACAGGAGCAGAGAATCCAGCCTCATCTCAAAAACCCCACATCACTACCACAAACACAGCTTTCCGGGCTTAGTTCTTGAGTGTATTCACACCCTTGTATTCAGATTCCTGACCCTCTTCATCTGGTCACATGAGCTGCCACTCAAAAGGAGAGCAAGAAAAAAAAAAAGGAGAGAAAATTGCACTCCCCTTTATTTTTCTAACCTGAATCCCCTGGGTACAATCTTCTCTTTTTTCTTTTCTTTCTTTCTAAGAGAAGAGAGAGAGAGAGAGAGAGAGAGTGTCAATTTTTTAAATTTATTTTTTCATCTGTTTTTTCATTTTTTCCATCTGTTGTATATGTGGTGATGGGAGTTCAAACCCAGATCCTCACTCACACCAGGCAACCGTTGAGCCACCTCTCCAGCCCCTCTAGGCCTGTTTCACTCGTATTCTGCTGGGTACACCCAAGGCCACATGTTAGGTGCTTGTCAGAGCAGTATGGCATTGTTTGCTATGATCTCCCTGTCTCCTGCACCATGGCCTCCTCCAGCTCTTGCCTGAACTCTCCACTTTCCAATTGAGAAATACAGAGCACTTCTCAAACATCAGTTCATTGTGCATCCACTGGATCAGCTAAGTTCAGGCTGCTTTTCTGATCTATAGATTTTTCCATTCCAAACATGTCCTTTATGTTTCTCTGTGTTATCCCTCCCCTCTGAGGCAAACTAGCACTGTTTACTATTATCATTGGGGTGTCCAGTTGGGGTCCAGGTCCTTGGTGTCCCTCCAAAAAATTTGAGCAAGACATGCAAACATAACAGGCAAAGCACAGATTTATTGTAGGTGAAGGTTGAAAATCGCATTCCATAAGGTAGCCAAGCAAGAGAGAGGATTAAGGCGGCAATGTCTGGGAAATCTTGTCTTATATGTTAAGATGTTAGGTTCTCTTCCCTATATGGACCTGATTGAAGACCTTACCCCATTTGCTCCTCTTGATCACCTATGATAACTGATTAGAATACTGTCTAATTTCCCCCCATTTGTTACTTTAGAATGCCTAATTAGAATACTGTCTACTTTATCCCCATTGGTTATTTAAGAATACTGAACCTGTGGCAGGAGTTCTCATGGGCAATAAGTCCTCAATGGTGAGAGCTGTCCTGGTAATGGGACTTATTGTAAACAGGAACATGATGACTCATCTCCCTGTCTTGTCCTCCAGAGGCATTTTTCTTGTACCCTGCCTTCACCATCTTGGTATTCCTGAACTCCTACCTAAACAACAACTGGTTTGACTCCCAGTGTACTCTTTCATGTTTTGTTCAATACACCTGAATTTCTGAGTCTCTAAGACACTCTGTCTGATATTTAATTTTAGTGAAATATCTCTTTCACCCACCACACTGCTTGAATCCTGATTCACCGAGCAGCTACAAATACAGCCTTCCTCTAATTTGCCATATTTTAAAATCAATTTTTTTTCAACTGATTTTTGTTTTTCCAATACTTAGAGCTATGAATGTGGTGCTGGGGTTCGAACCCAGGTCTTCATGCATGCCAGGCAACCACTCTACTGCTGAGCCACTGCTCCAGCTCCTAATTTGCCATCTTGAATTCCCCTCTCTTCATATTCTTAATTGTTTCCTTTGCTTTGATGAAGCTTTATAAGTTAATGCCATTCCATTGATTAATTCTTGGTATTATTTCCTGAGTTTTAGGAGTTCAACAGAACTCCTAAATCATTGCCTGCACTTATATTTTGGAGTGTTGACCCTACGTTTTCTTTTAGAAGTTGCCAAGGCTCTGGTCTAGGTCTTTGATTCATTTTTGAGTTGACTTTTGTGCAAGGTGAGAGGTAGGGATCTAGTTTCGTTCTTCTACAAATGGATAACCAGTTTTCCCAGCACTATTTGTTAAAAAGGCTGATTTTTCTACAACATATGTTTTTGGCACCTTTGTCAGAACCCAAATCTAAATCTAACTAGCATCTAAGCTTGTGCCCCTTTCCTGTAGCAATTACTTTCTAGCAGGATTTTTGTTGGTTTTATACTATGTCCATTTAGCTAAACTAGAACTTCATTATTCCCCATTATATATATATATATATATATATATGTATATATATATGTATATATACATACACATACACACACATAATATATATATGTACATACACACACGCACACACACACACACATACACACACATGTAATGCTGTCCGCAAGAGAAATTTGAATGAAATATGGAATGCAGGAGGGAAATCTAATACCCAGGAGCCCCTGCTGCTCACAGTCTTCATCACCAATGTGCTGGTTCATGTCACTGGTGTGAGAGAGCCAATGGAGCAGCAGCTTCCCAGCTTCTTCCAGATTTCCTCTTCAGCCTCTCAGTTCTAAGCCAGGGCCATGCCCAGCTCCATGGCAAAGGACACCAGCTTTCTCTGCAGGTCATAATTGAGTCTGAAGGCACTGTGAGACAGATTCAGGTTCCAATTTGTCCTGAGTCTACTCCACTTCACTTCTAGCTCTTCTCATTTGCCAGTCCTGCTGATCTTCACCAACTTCAGGTCACTGCTGGACTCAGAGGCAGCCACCTCTGTACACTCCTGTACTAGCTTTCCCAATCACATAAGTTTTAATTATCCTAAAAAGTCTTATTCCACATCATTCATAGTTTTTCCATAGCTAAACCCTGATTGACACATAATTATAATCTCACAAAATTTATGTGCCTGTTGCCAGGCACAGTGGCACATGCCTGTAATCCCAGAGACTTGGGAGGCTAAGGCAGTAAGTCCCAAGTTCGAGACCAACCTGGGCAATTTAGTGAGACCCTGTCTCAAAATAAAAAGGCCTGGGGGTACAGATCAGTGGTAGTGTATTTTTGGGTTCAATCCCCAGCACTGACCCCTCAAAAATTATGTGCCTGTGGCAGTGCTAACAATGCATGTGGCTAAAAAAGGATGTTAACTATCTTACTTTTGTGTATTTGTGCACGTAATTCAGATTTTTTGTTTTTCAGCAATGTTTTTACTTCCAATGATGACAAGTTGAAAATTATTTATAATTTGATAATTAAATGTATTACAACACAATTTTATTTATTTTACTAGAAACATTGCTTAAAAACCTCAGCTCCAAATTATAAGGTGATTCCAGTGGAAGGTCATCATTGTTGCTAGACTGATGAACTGAGAGTTGATTGCTTACTTGCTAATTTGACATGTAGGTGTGTATCTACCTTTGGTACAATGAATAATGGATATGGTCAGTGTTTATTCAAAGACTAATATGATTGCCCAAAAGCAAATAGAAATATGGCACATTTTGAGAAAGATAATCCGAAAGAACATAAAAGTATGTTTACTTGAAACATCTTTTTATTTTTTATCTACTTAGCCATCAAGTATTTTTTTAAAATATAAGTACTGAAAAGCCAAAGGAAGGAAGACCAACATCAAAGGGACATTTTAGTAGATGAAATGTTTAAAAATTTAATTGTTAAGAAGGATTTCTGTGGACTGGAGCAGTGGCTCAGTAGTTACGACACTTGCCTGGCATGCGTGAGTACGCAAGTTCAAATCCCAGCACCACATACACAACCAAGTGTCCCAGGAATGAAAGTCATTTGAAAAACTAAATAAAAAATAAAGATTGCTTCTCTCTCTCTCTCTCTCTCTCTCTCTCTCTGTCCCCTCTTTATTTAAAAAAAAAAAAGAAGGACTTCTGTTTCTTGCTATGACAGAATAGTAAGTATCATACATGCCCTCTTGCTGTAAGAAAACAGGGCAATACACATGAAGCAATTTTCATTGACATTGTACAATAGGCAATACAAGACTATGACCCTTGAGAAGGGAAAGAAAGAAATGAACCCAAGAATCATCTAGGCTTTCTGCTTAGAGATACTTTCCAGGTTCCCATAGTGCAAGAGAAAACCTAGGCAGAATATGACAGTTTCTCTAAGTTGAAGAACAGAGATTGGTTTGGGGAGGCTAAGGTGATTAGAGTTTTCTTTTTTTATACCTGGGATTGAACCCAAGGGCACTTTACCACTGAGCTACTGTAAGATTTATGTCTTTTCTGTCAAAATTGAAAGATTGTTATGTATAACACACTACCTCCATTTTAGATCTCCCTCCCCCTTGAAAATAACTCTCTCCCCTATGCATGCCCACCTCTTTCCAGGGACCCCTTTCAGTACCCACCCATTCTCATCCAATGACCTTTGCTGACTCACTGTACCCCTTTCTGGTGACCTTCACTTCATGTGTTTACAGCTTTCCCTCCACCCCCACCACTCTCTCCCAGTGGCCACCTACTTCCTCTTTGCACCTGCTTCCACCTTATTTTAGCCAAATGCATAGATTGTGCACCTGAGTTCTTCAAATCAGAGGGAAGGGCAGTATTGTGTCAATTTTAGGTTGGAATTAAAAACCCCTGATTTCCTTGATCCACACACATTTTTTTCTTTCACCCTTTGACCGAAGTAAATTTTCTGCCTTGCTCACCCACATCCGACCACTTATTTGATTTCATTTATAACACTACATACCCAGTCCTTTTTATTTTTTATTTTGAGACAAGGTCTTGATAAATTGTAGAGGTCTTGCTACATTGCTGAGGCTGACCTAGAATTTGCATTTCTTCTGCTTCAGTCTCCCACATTACTGGGATTACAGTCATGTCCCATTGTGTCCAGCCAGGTGACTAAAATTTGTAAGACAGAGTAACAGAGAGAAAGGAGCCCAAAGAAAGAGGCCAAGAGAGACTCAAGGTCCACTTGAGTCTCATGCTCCACAAACTGAACTGTGTATATATAACATGAAACTCCACAAAGCCAGGCAAAAAAAATAACCAGGAGGTCAAATTTGACAATTCCCAGAGTGCACAGAGTGCTGGAAGAAGTTTGAGTTCCAAATAATCAGAGTGAAGGAACCTGAATTAACACTCAGGATATAAGGTAGACATCCCACAAACGCCTTGTCTGTGACCTGGGAAAGAATAGACCTAAAATAGCCTTAGAACAGTGGTTTTCAACAAGGGGTAATTTTTTTTGATAAGTTATTTTTTTAGTTTATTAAGAAATTTATTTGTTGAACAATCAAGCATGCTTCTAAAGAAAGAATATAATATGTACATAAATTCTGAAAATTAGATTTACCCGATAGAGTCCCCCCCCCCAATTACCCAATTACCCACCCTTATCCCTCCCCCCATCTCCTTCAACCAGGGGTAATTTTAATCCCCAAGGAACACTTTATAATGCCCGGAGACACTTTTTATTAGCACAACTGAGAAGGGACTACTGTTATTCAGAAGATAGAGGCCAGAGATGTTGGTAAACATCCTATAATGCACAGAACAGGATTTACTTGGTCTTGCTGTCCAACTCAGTCATAGGATCCTCTGCTGTAGCTGGAGCAAGGATATTTAGGACAGAACAGTTCAACAATGACTGGAATAATTATGTCAATGAGCAACAGGTTGTGTTTCTGGCAGCAATGTGTATTCATATTGATAAAATGACAATAAAATTGAATCTGAACCTAAAATGATAATAATAATTGGAATTGAATAAAAACATTGAGAAAGGACTATTGAATCAAACCTGGAGTATCATTTTATTCAACACAGATGATAAGCTATTATTTAAAGCAGAGAGTATACTTTAAAATTACCTTTCCAGTTTGTTTACCAGTATTTGTTGTAGTCATCTAGGGAATTTGTTAGGTCATCCAGGGAATTTGAAGAAAATTATTCAATTGGAGTAAGAAAGCAGCACAGAGGCCCTTGAAAGCTGAATTAAGAATTCCCAAGTACTCTAAAGGCCTGGCCACAAGCCTGTGGCACTACTGCGAGGTGGTGGAATCTTTAGGAGGTGGAGCCTAGTGGAAGGAAGTTAGGTCACTGGATGTGTGTCTTTGATAAAATATTGGAACCCTAGACCTTTTCTCTTTCTGTTTTTGCTCCTTGGCCACCATAAGGTGAACCATTTTCTCTGCCACGTTCTCTCACCATGATGTACTATGTTGCCACAGACCCAAAAGAAACACAGCCAAGTAACCATGGACTGAACCCTCTGAAACCATGGGCCAAAACAAAATACCAAAAAAACCCTGTCCTCCTTTTATGTGGTTTATCTCAAGTATTTATCACAGCAGCAGAAAAATTTAATAATATATCATGAAACAGGTTTCCATAGAAGATATTAATTATTTAGCATGAATTCATTACTATTCTCAATCTTGTAGTGAATCTTTTATTTTTTTGAAGAGAGAGAGAGAAAGAATCAATTTTATTTTTTTATCTAGCCTTTGTTTCTCCAACGTTTTGTTGTGTACATGGTGCTGAAGTTTGAACACAGGTCCTCATGCATGCCAGGCAAGCGTTTTAACCACTAAGCCACAGCTCCAGCCTCTCTTGTAGTGAATCTTGATGATATTTCTGGTGAATATGACTTCAGATCCAGATCCCAGTGAGATGAAAAGCTATTGTTAAGTGTTATAATAAAGGAAGAACTAGAAGAACCTCTGAGAGTTGATTGTACAGATCTTTTCTTTCTTTCAGGGCCTTGCATATGCTAGCCACTGAGCCATATCCCCAGTCTGACTTTTCTTTTTAGATGATGGAATAACTTACTTGAATCTGTTTGTTGAATATGAGAAAATATTTAGAATGTGCAAGTGTGGCTGAATGATTTTAGAAGTGCTGAAATACTTCTCTTTTATGGTTTAGATATGAAGTGTCCCCCAAAAGCTGATGTGTGAAACAATACAAAAATGTTCAGCACAAAATGATTTGATCTTGAGAGCTATAACATAATCACTGTATTGATCCACTGATATTAAGTGGATGGTAATTGGAGGCAGATAAGGTGTGGTTGGAGGAGAAAGGTGACTGGGTGCTTGCCATTAGGGTTTATATTTTGTCCCTGGTGGGAACTCTCTCAGATTCCTGTTTCCACATCCTGAGCTATTTTTCTGCACTTCAATTTTCTACCTCACCTCAGGCCCAGAATTATGGAGTCAGCCAGCTATGGTCCAAACCTCTGAAACCATGAGCCAAATTTTCTGCCTCTAAATTGTTCTTGTCAGTTCTTTTGGTCAGAGCAGGAAAAAGCTAACTAAAACATGTCTATATTAAACTTAAAATGATTTTTAAAAAATCAAATTTCAGATCTGACATCCTTTACACCTTAAATATGTTGCTAATCTTCACTATCCTCACTCCAGGATTTGATTTTTTAAAAATTTAATATCTTCTGAAGGAAGCAGGGGAAAAATTCAGGAACTTCCACTTAGCCTTTTAACTTTTCCCATTACAGTTACTCTAACCTCATGGACCACATGAGGGAGGTTATGTCATCTCAGAGACCTCAGAAATGACCACCAGGTGTATCCACAGACCCAGCAGACAAACTAGTCTTTGGTTCGGACTCCATTTGCTACCTTCTACATCATATGCCCCAAATCCATCATAAATGGAATTTATGATGACTTCTGGTCCATGACTCTCAGTGTCAGCTTAGACCCTATGTCCAATAATTCTTGGATATCTGGATATGTCACTTTCCCCACAAGTGCCTGTGGGGAATGATGAGAAACTACTACAGTGTACCACCTATCCCAGTGCTAGAGATCTTCCTCCTAGGGCCTGGGCTGTCTCTTCAGTCAGTGAGTTCCAGACCTGAAAGTTGGCACGGGTCCAAGAACTAACTAAGATATCATGACTTTTTCTTGGGGTAATTGCCCTCAGTCTCCCACTCCTCTAATCTTGCTTCCTTTTGAGTATCTGTTCATCTATATTGCCTCTAGAGACATCATGTTCTTTTTTTTTGAAGAGAGAAGGACAGTGAGACAGAGAGAAATAATCAATTTTTGTTTAATTTAGTTTTTATGTGGCCTTCATTGCTCTGACACTTGATTATGTACATGGTGCTAGGGTTTAAACCCATGTCCTCACACATGCCAGAGAAGTGCCACTGCTCCAGCCCTGAGACACCATGTTTTATTAGCCATTTCCACTTCCACATTTTCACAGGTCAATTTTGATTGGTTATCCCTCAAATATTGTTGGTTTTTATGGTAAAGACATACTATACCCCCTACCTTCTCATGTTAAGCACTGTCACCTTGCCTTTATTACATTCATGAGGGTCCCTACCACACTTAAAGAGCCCAGCCTCTGACTGGCTCTCCCACCATCACCCTTGACCTGCAGAGGTGAGTCACCACTGAATCCCCCCGACACACACGTTTTTTAAAAAACAATTTTTATTGAGTTTTTCATGCAGCTTTCGTTGCTGCAAGACTTTGTTGTGTACATGGTGCTGGGATTTGAACTCACATACTCATGCATGCTGGGCAAGCACTGTAACTGCTGATTGGCTGCTCCAGCCCCTCCCCACTTTTTTCCTGCTATTCTTTTCACCAGCACATGGCTGCTAGCTTTGGTGAATAGTATGTCTTCTGGGCCCCCTCACGGAACATATTCCTGAAAGAAAACCCATTATTTGTTAGCAGATTCTACAGTTCTTCCTACACAGAGGAAGAGCTAGCTCTTAACAGGAGGAGTTAGACACCTCTCTCACCTAGGAGTCTGCAGGGTCAAATCTATAGAGAGACCTCCCAGCAAATGCCTCCTTCAAGGTCCCAGGTCTTCTTGACTAGGACTCTTGACATTACCAAAACAAGACGGCCTTGACTGAGCATTTAAATGTCTGTAGAGATCATAATATTAATTATTAGGTCCTAAGTTTGCTCTTAAGCTGTGTCCACACTTAATGGAGGCATTACCAGACTGTTTGCAAATTACCAAAGAGACCAGTGGCTCTCTGCTTTGTTTTTAGGTTGCTTAGCAAATTAACAATTGCCCTTTTCATTATTTCTATACAGGGCATTAATACAACTTATAATAATCAGCCAATTCCACTGTCCTTTCAAGCATTGTTCCTCTCCTATCTGGTAATCCCTAAATCGCCTCACCAGCGAAGGTGTTCCTCTCCCCTGAAATATTTTCCTAGGACAGCACTATGGAATCTTCAGCTACCTGGTGCCAGGCACTCTCTATGCCTTGCATTCTGCTTGGAATGGGATATTCCTTGCCAGTTAGGCAAGGAGTTATTGGTCCAAAACCGTCTGCTTTTCCAGACATCTCAGATAGGTTCTCTGAGATGTAGGTTCTAGGACAGAATCAAATGTGTACAAGATTTACTAATTTGGGGAAAACTCTTTTGAAGAATAAAGGGGAGAGTAAGCATGAGTATATGGAGGAGTGCCTCAGACCAGAATGCCAGGCTGCTGCAGCAAGAAGAGAAAAGAAAAAAAGGAGCATTGGCTTGGAGGAGCTTCATACTACAGAGAAGCTCTGAGGAAATCCTGGTCATGCTCATGGGAGGCTGTGTTTACTTGCTGTAAGTACTCACAGCAGTACAACTTACTCACAGACCACGGTTTTATACACAAAGGATATGGTAATGGTAGATGCATTGAAGGGGCTGGCGACTTCAGTCACAGGGTTCTTTGGCTTCCCATTGCTGAGTCCCAAAGGATGTGCTGCATTTCCATGTCTTGAACCGTCATGGGCATGCACACCAAAAAGTCCAAAACTGACCTATGGTTGAATTGCTTTTTTTTTTAGCAACTTTTTTTTTCTTGACAGGGACAGTGGTTCTTTTGGTATTTGATAAATCCACAGAAGCACTCTAACCTTCTCTCAGCCTTCACCCCTAAAGCAGGTCATAGGACCCTCATTCTAGAGGTACTCTCCTTATACCAAGAGGAAAGGAATAGTCTTATCTCTGAAAACAAAGGAACAGAGGGGGATCTGAACAAAAGTCCTCCCCACCACTTATAACCATTACATCATACTTCTTATCCAGTCATACTTCTTTAAAACTATGTACTTTTCCATCAAACCTAGCATAAAATATACATAGGTTTACTTGTTTTCAATGTGGTGCTGGAAACCAGACCCAGGGCCTTGCACATGCTAGGCAAGCACTCTACCACTGAGCAACACCCCCATCCCAGACTTACATGTTTCTTTGGGTCTTCTATGAAGGCTTCCATTTCATATAAAATATATATTAAACAAAAATTTATATGCTTTTCTCTTGTTAATCCTTTTTTGTTACAGGGTTCTCAACCATGACCTAGTGAAGGGTATGAAAAAAATATTTCAGGCTGGGGGTATAGCTCATGCTTAAAGGCCCTGGGTCAATCCCTAGCACCACCAAATAACAACAACAACAACAATAATAAGGAAAAGGAAAAGATTTTTTTATACCCCTACTTTGTTGGTAGGGATTGAACCCAGGGCTTTGCACATGCTAGGCACATACTCCACTGCTGAGCTGGATCTCCCAACCCCCAGAAAAATGTTTCCCTTCCTTCCCCTCTGCCACTCCCCACTCTATGTTGCTATAGTGTCCTGACCTTAGCCCTACCTAGGGTAGTACTCCTAAAACTATTGTAGAATATGTCCTGTATCTTCTATTAGACTACAAGTTCTCTTAGGGCAGGCACTATTTCATACTGAATTTTGAAACCCTAGTATCTGGCATATAGTAAGTGCTTAATAAGTATTTGCTGATGAAATACTGGATACTTGAACTCTATTACTTACCTCGAATACTGGAGGTTAAGGAAAACAAAACTGTTGACTCTCCAACTCTTTTCTTTTGGTGCCAGGGATTGAACCCAGGGGTGCTTAACCATGGAGTGACATCTCCAGCCCCTTTTTATTTCTAATTTTGATACAGGGCCTCGAAAAATTGCTGAGGCTGGCTTTGAACTTGCAATCTTTCTGACTTAACCTCCCAAGTTGCTTGTATTGCACTATGACACCCGACTTTCTCCAACTATTATGTTTCCTCATATCTCGTGAACACATACATCTTGAAGGGAAAAAATGTTTCCGGCTTGAATCCGCTAATCTGCTCTGCACTGAATGAGCTCTCTGATGACAAAGGGCTCTCTGCCTTGGGTTGCCTGATCTGCTGTGCTCCCCTAGCTGATGCTCCCCCAATTCATTTAGGAAATTCTGGGCAGTAATCAAGTGTGTTTTGTGTAGTATCTCTATCTTCCTTCACATAGAATAATCTATCATAACTTCTCATAGTTTGTTACAAAAGATATCCGGTAAAAGAGGTTGCTGCTATTCCTTCAAGGAGATGTTGTTTTTCCTCATCTTAGTTTCATTATACAGATTGAAAAACAAATAAACTTCCACATATAACCTGAGATATACCAGCAAATTTTGCCAAGAACAATGTCTTCAGAAGCCGTGTCTTTGAAAAGAGCTAGCAACATTTAGTTCCTTCTGAGTCAACTTAGGAAAGCAAGACATAGGCAGAGTGGTAAATGGCTGGGTGTTTATGTGCTGGGATGTGAGCCACATATTTTACATAAGTGATCTCAATTAATTCTCACTATAGCCCTAGGAGATAGATTTAATGATCCCCTCCCCCACTTTAACCAAATGTTCCTTTTACCTGAGTCTAAAAAATATACAGGTCTTTGATACCCTCATTCTAAAGAAATGGGATCTGTTAGGAATTTAGTTTGCATCTTCCTGTAGCCACTTGGGTCCAACATGAAAAAGCAGTTTCTCTTTCTAACATATTTGCAGACTAGTAAGATGTTTGGAAGAAAAGACAGACTGGAAAGGATAGCAGTTTAATGTCTGTCTTTTGTTTTTGGCTATCATTTCACATCTCCCAGTAGAGTGCTTCTGACTTCTTATCTCCATTAAGTGACTTAGAAAGGGAACCAGTACAAAGTGACTACCAAAGATTTTAGATTGAGACAAATCCTAAGGTCTGAAATACGGTTTGGATCTTGAATGTTCCCCAAAGGCCCATGTGTTAAATGCTTGGTCCCCAGGGTGATACTATTGGGCAGTGCTGAAACTTTTAAGAGGTGGGGTCTAATGGGAGGTTATTAGATCATTGGATAATATTTGCCTTGAAGTGGGTTGAAGGACCCCAGCCCCCTCTTCATTTTCTTTTGCTTCCTGGCCATGAGGTAAACAGCTATGTTCTGTCATATACTGCTTTGCCAAAGTGTGAACCAAAACAAACCTTTTTCTCTTTATTATTTGATTATTTTCTGAGAGAGGGACAGTGTGTGAGAGAATCTATTTTTATTTTAATTTTCATCCAATTTTTGTTGCTCCAACACTTAGTTGTGTACATAGTGCTGGGGATTGAACCTGAGTCCTCACATATGCCATCTAGAGTTGTTCTGTTTAGTCTGTGCATATATATTTAGTAAATGGAATCTTATTCTTCCTGATATTTGTGTAATGTGAATTTTTAAAATTGTGGTTGCTGCTGTTTGAATGTGGCCCTGAGGCACCAGGAATGATGGCACACACCTGTAATCCCAGTGATTTAAGACACTAAAGCAGGAGGATTGCAAGTTTGAGGAAAGTCTGGACAATTTACTGAGATCCTGTCTCAAAATAAAAAAATTATAAAAGAGCTGGGGTTGTAGCTCAGTAGTAGAGCAACCCTAGGTTCAATTTCCAGTCTCCCCCCTGAAAAAATGTGTTCCCTGAAATTCTCAATTCAATAGTGTTCAAAGATGGAACCATTAAGAGGTGATTAGGTCATAGGGGCTCTGTCCTCATGAATGGATTAATGTCATTGTGGTGATAGTGGATTAGTCACCAATAAAGTGAATTCCTGACAAAATGGTGAGTTTAGCCACTTCCTTCTCTCCCATCCAACTTCTTTCTTTTCTGTCTTCCCCCGTGGGATGATGCAGCACCAATGCCCTTGCCAGATGTGAAGCCCTTTGTCTTGTACTTTCTATTCTCCAGAAATATAAAAAATAAATCTGATCTAAATTACCATCTCAGATATTGTTTTTTTTTTTAAAGAAAGAAGAACAGTGAGAGAGAGAGAGAGAGAATCAATGTTTATTGAGTTTTTCACATGGCTTTCGTTGCTTTGACACTTAGTTGTGTACATGGTTTGCTGGGGTTTGAACCCGTGTACTCATGCATGCCAGGCAAGTGCCCTAACTGCCAAGCCACTGATCCAGCACCTCAGATATTCTGTTTTAATAGTACAAAACAGACTAAGACAATGGTAAAATACTATTAAATTAAATTAATTAATTTAGGTATTGGGGATTGAACCCAGGGGCACTTTACCACTGAGCTACTACACCCCCCAGACCCTTTCATTTTTTATTTTGAGGTAAGGTCTTGCTGAGTTGCTGACAGGCAGACCTTGAACTTGTGATCCTCCTAGTCATTGTCTTTTTGGTTGTAGCTATCCCAGTGGGTATGGGTTGGTGGGTATCTCATGGTGATTTTGATGTGTATGTGTATCTCCCTGAGATAGTGATCTTGAGCATCCTCTCCTGTGCTTATTGGTTTATCATAGCTTCTTCTTCTTTTTTAAAGAGAGAGAGAATCAACTTTATTTTTTCATCTGATCTTTATTTCTCTGACTCTTAGTTGTGTATGTGGTGGTGGGGTTTGAAACTCGTGCATGACAGGCAAATGCTTCAACCACTAAGCCATGGCTCCAGCCCTTATTTTATCTTCTTAGATGAAATGTGTATTCAGAATTTTTGCCTGTTTTTGATGGATGGGTGCTGGGGATTAAACCCAGGATTTCATGTGTGCTAGGCTAGCTCTACTAACCACAGATGCTTTGTCACTGAGTTACATCTTCAGTACTTTTTTTTTTTTGGAAACAGGGTCATGATAAGTTGCTGAAGCTGGCCTTAAACTTACAATCTTCCTGCCTCAGCCTCCCAAAGTCACTGCGATTATGGGCATGTGCTACTGTGCTCATCTATTATCTCAATTTTTTCATTCTATCTTCACATCATAATATAGGTAACACAGCGTGTCACTCAGCTTTCTATTACTGTAACAATACCTGAGCTAGTTTTAAAATAAAGATATTGGGGGAAAGGCCTAAAAATATTGATTTAAACAACAGCTCTGCTGTTAAGTGTGTGTAAAAACTGCCTCATAATAAAACTTAGTTTACCTTGGTCTAACAACACCCCAACCATCAGGATATTCACAAAACTTCTTCGCTCACACCCTTATGCTCCTTTATGTTTATTTCAGTTTTATCGTTCTCAGAAGGTTGATTTTATATAAATCTCATCTCCAAATTGATGGTGAAATGCAAGCTGCTGAGGCCTCTCAGGTGCTGGGACTGGTGTTTTCATCTTCTTAGAGAAAACTGGTGTTTTCATCCTCCCTGCTCACTACCTGCTTGCTCCTATCCTAGTACTCAGTTATCTAAGGAACAACTGGCATCACCATTTTCTTCCTCACACCATGGGGCAGCACAGGAACTCAGCAAGCCCTTTTTCCCCACTTCCATATTTCTTTGAAAGGTGGATTGCATTCTGCCCCTCCATCCTGTCAGATTCTACCTGTTTCATAGAGGTGGTAGTAGTGGCTAACTGCTGTGTGCTAAGAGTTATAAGGCCTTTACATCTATCAACTCATTCAGTCCTCAAAACAACCCTTTTATTATCTGCATTTTACAGATGAAAAATCGAGGGACTCAGAATTAAGTCAAGAAGCATACTTGCTAGGTGCACTGGCACACGTGTGCCTGTAATCTAGCAGCAGGGGAGACTGAGGCAGGAGGATCACAAGTTCAAAGCCAGCCACAGCAACTTAGCAAGACCTTGTCTCAAAATAAATAAACTGGCTGGGGATGCGGCTAAGTGGTTAAGTGGCTTAGTGGTTAAGTGCCCCTGGGTTCAATCCCTGGTAATGAGGCAGAGAAAAGTTAGGCAGTCAGTGTAGGCAGAACAATGTGGGTTGAAGAGGAGAAAATCAACTGATGGTCATCTTTCCTGAGAGAGCAAAAACATCCCCCAATGCTAATAAGGGTCTGACAAGATAGGCCCAGATGGCAGACACTTCCTGCTACTAAGGAAGGAACCACATTCTTTCTATTGGCCCTAAGGCATGGACCAAAAACTGGACCAGAATTCCCCACCCTGTGTCCTAGGTACAGGGGCAGGGAAGCAGTGACCAATGGAGGAGAGGATGTCCTATAAAAAGGGCAAACCTCACTGCCTCATCTGCTCTCTTCCCTTCCCCCACCCTGGAGAAAGTCTGCTCTTTTCCCTATGCTTTACTTTCTATAAAATAAAATCTGTCTACTATGCTTGCCTCGGTGTTCCTCGATTTCATTCTTTGACTCCAAGAGGACATGAACCCGATATCACTGGCATCGGTACCCCCCCCCAAAAAAAAAAGCAAACTTGCCTAATATTATACAACTAGCAGCCAGAATCCCAAGCAGGCCTTGGCACACCCTCTGAAGTTATACCGCCAGAAGAGGAGGCATCTCTCTGCTGTCTTTGCTTGCCCCAACAGGCTTCCTCCTGCCTGGTTTCCAAGCTCTCCATCTTGTTCCCCTTCAATCCATTGCTCACATTTTTCTTCTAAAACAATTGTAAACACGCTACTCCCATTATTTAAAACACAACTTCTTCATTGCTTCAGTGTTCCCAGCTAGTCCAACTTCTTAGCCTAGGCTGGCCTCTATTTGCTCTGTTCTCAATCTCAATCTACCATCTTTTAACTTTTTAGTTCCTAGAATTCATCCATGTGATCTTTTCAATTCTTGACTGTGCTATCCCTCATTCCCCATAAATTCCTGGAGAAAAGGCTTAGAACTCAAAAACATTTGTTAAATGATTTGTTGAAAAACAATAGTGTTTTATTACTGGAAAGTGTTATAAAAAGGAATTTCTGAAATCTTTCTCTGGGGCTTCTTTCAAAAAAGGATGAATTCTTATCTGGCTCCTCAATACATTTCCATCAGGGTACTTAATCACCTTGTGGGACCACTGTTTGTTTTAGTAGTATCACCACGAAGCCTCCAGTTAATTTTGTAATTCTCTTCCAGTTCACTACACGCACTATTGTGGAAAGGATAAAAGAGCTGAGCTGACCAGTTCTTAGCAGCCGGCCTAAGTGACTAACTTCATGACCTCTCAAGGTCTCTCTCTCTGCATCGGCTATCAGCTCCTGTTCCAACCTTCAGGAGCAGAGACGCCCCCGGCTCACCAGAGG
Source organism: Aplodontia rufa (assembly GCA_004027875.1). NCBI lineage: Eukaryota > Metazoa > Chordata > Mammalia > Rodentia > Aplodontiidae > Aplodontia > Aplodontia rufa. The sequence continues at coordinate 19,031 of PVKS010007843.1, read as the reverse complement.
CCACAGGGACCCCGATCCCAAGTCCCAGACCCACATGCTATGTGGCCGCTGCAGCTTGAGCTCTCGGGCGCAAGAGCCGGAGAAACGTGCGTCTGGGAGACCCAGAACATTTGACTTCGTGGAGTGCCCTCCTTGCATAACGTGATCTAAAAACCATGGGTTTCTTCCCCGGTATCAGGCCCACAGGTGTCCCCCTCCCTGCCCCACGCCTCTGCTCGTCCGGCCTCCCTCCCGTTCCCTTCTCAGAACAAACAGCCTGCAGTTCCCGCAGCTGCAGCGCGAGCCGTGAAACGCGCGCCGGGAGCGAGCCCGGGCAAGGGCGGGCAGCGCGGCCCGGGAAGGACTACAGAGCTGGCGCTGCGCCCCCCGCGCTCCAGCGCCGGGCCTCTCCGCTCGGCCTCTCTCCGGCCCGGGGCGGGGGCGAGGGCGGAGGGCGAGATGAGGCCACCAGGCACGCCCCCTCCCAGGGCAGGCGCGGGCGAAACCCGGCCCTTCCCAGCCGGCCGCGGCGGGAACAGCGCCGCGCCGCGCCGCGCCGCGGGCAGCGAGCTCCGCATTCGAACCTCCCTCGCAAAGACAGTCTCCGCCCCACAATGCACCGCGGCGGGCAGCCTTTGAAAAAGCGGCGCGGCTGGTTCAAGATGGCGGAGCTCGACCAGTTGCCTGACGAGAGTGAGTAGCACTTCAAAGCACCCCCCTCTTCCCTCCGGCCGCCTGCCCCGCGGCTGCACGGGCTGGGATAGGCGACCGTGCTCTCCGGCGGGCAGGTGGGCTAACTGCCAGCTCTACCGTGGTCCCCTAATTCTCCTACTCCGGTGTTGCCGCCGCGTCGCCGCCTTTGTTATGGTGTCTGTGTGTTGGTTTCTGGGGTTGTGCGAGCGCCAGGGCCGGAAACCGAAAGCCCGGGAGTCCAGCCTGTGCCGGGCAGAGGCGGCGACTGTTCCCCTGGCCCGACTCCCGCGCCCCCGGCGGAGATGCGGAAAGAGCAGCCCCTGGACGCGGGGGCCGCCTTCATCTCCTGCACCATTCGCCCGGCGCGGAGAGACGCCCGCCGGGGTTATGTAACTCGCCTGTCCGGGGGCCGGGCAGGGCTCGGGCTGGGCACCGGGTGGTCGCAGCCTCTCCTTGCCCCAGCCTCTCATCTTGACAGCTCCTGCCTCTGCGGGCACTTGTGATCTTCACTGCCCACCCCCCAGCATGTCCACCCCTGGAAGTGTTTCCGTGTCAGAGGGTTGGCCCCTTCCCCTGGGACCACAGGTGGCTGTGGACCTTTCTGGACATAACCCCGACTGGATACACAGTGTTCAGGCAGCCCCCATCCCACAGACTTTCTTCTGTCTAGATGTCTTGAGAAGCATGGGGTGTCTACACAGGGATGTGGCCAGCACCGCATACATGTACAGTTCTCCGCCTGACACCCACTCCTGTGCACTGCCTCACTTATCCTTGTTTACTCACCCTTACCTGTTAAGACGTACTCTTGTGTAGATTCGGTAAAGGGATCAATTCCATAGTTTAAGGATATTGGAACTGAAGTTTATAATTTTCAGTATTGTGTAAATTATATGAAAAGGCAGATATTTCATTTTAGATAATTACAAAATGGACCTGAGTCTCCACTCACTATTCAGTTCGTGTATAGGTATCACTTGGTGAGAGATATAACAAACACTAAAGGCGTAATCACTAATCAGTGTTAAATCTGCCTGCACACAGGCAGATGAACTTTAAAAATGAGAGCACAGAATATTGCCAGTGCTCTACTTTGTAAAGGCATATATATTCTTACTATTTTATGAAGTTAATAAAAGTTCAGGTTGCCAAGCTAGTGCAACGTTGTATTCGAAGTGTCTGGGATTTTAAATATGATCTAGACCAGCACTAAATCCCAAAAGAACTTTGTCAATGATAGTAATCTTCTCTTTTGAAATGCTCAGTAGGGTAGCCACTAGCCATGTGTGGCTATGGAACACTTCAAATGTGACTAGAATGAAAGAGGAATTGAATTTTAAATTTTATTTAATTTAAATAGCTGATGGCTATGTATTGGACGAGACACAGCTGTAGATCATCCATGAGTTTTATTGTTTCTTTTTTTTGGAGAATACAGTTGAATGTGATATAGGACGCTTGCAAATAAAGGTGGGTCTAATAATCACAATGTGCCTATCATCTGAAAAACTTTTTCTTACTGGGGTTCTTTATAGAGACTTGGAATTTAAACCAAGTTCAAATTCCACCTGCCTTCTCAAACTGTATAACTTAATCATTTATATTACTGTGTAACATCTCTGGTACATTGGTGTATTGGCTGGGGCGTGCATGTTTGTTTGTGTAGTATATGTCTCGTTTACTCAGACCGCAGCTTTGTTGAAAGCCAGGATTGCTTTACCTGGTTGTCAAATATTACATAAATATTTGATTTATATGGAACTGAATGTAGAGTGGTAGGTGTTATTAATTAAAATGGACAGGCTCTTGAAAAGGAAAGTGATTTCAACTTAATTCTGGAAATATTGAAATTTTTTTGCTGAGTTTAGTCAAGGAAGCTAACTAATAAATAATAGCTACAATAACATTATTAATAATGAAAGCTGTCATTAATAGAGTACTTAGCTATGAACCAGATGCTGTGAAAAATGTATTACATTTATTTGCTCATTTAATCTTCATTTGAATTGATGCAAATATTCAAGGAAACTAAAGCTATCTTTAGCCCAGATCTTTCCTCTAAACTCCTCCTGTTCTTGTTGTCTCTTGTTATTTCACATCTCTTTTTAGCTACTTCAGAGGCCCCTCCAACTTCACAGGTTCAAAATCCATCCCATAATCCCACCCCAGGACATAGATTCTTTTGTTGGTGTCTGTCTTAATGAATGGGTCCACTATGCTTTCAGTGGGCAGAGCAGGAACCTAGAGGTTATCTTTGGCATTTTCTTCTCTTTCATTTCACATATTTAAGCCTTTACTAAGTCTTGGAACTTTTACCTTCTAAATGTTTCTCAATTCAGCCAGCTTCACCTAGCCCAAGTTGTCACCATCTCTTCTTTACACTAATTACTTCAGCCTTCTATTAATGCGATTCCTCTCCATATACACAGGCCAGGGGGATCCTTTCAAAATGTATACATGTCATTCTCATGTTTAAAACCTGTTAATAACCAGGTGCAATGGCACATTCACATAATCCCAGTGACTCGGGAGGCTGAGACAGGAGGATCATGAGTTCAAAGTCAGCCTCAGCAACTTAGGCCCTAAGCAACTTAGACTGTGTCTCAAAATAAAAAATATAAAAAGGACTGGGGATGTGGCTCAGTGGTTAAGTGCCCCTGGGTTCAATCCCTGGCCTCAAAATAAAATAAAATAAATAAAACCTGTTAGTAACCGGCTGTGAGACTTTGTGATCTGGCTACTCCCCACCTTTCCAGCTTCATTATGTATCACCCTTTCATTCTGTCCCTTTGAGTTAAATTGGACCTAGCTCATTCTGTATACTCACTGGGCTCTGTTTTCTTCAGGGCCTTTGCACATTTTGTTTTCAACTGGAATACTTTTTACTCCCTCACTTCCTGTTAACCTCTATTTGTCCTTTAGATCATATTTTGAACTTCTTCAGTTATCTTTCCACCCTCCTCTACTAGATATGTCTTCAAATCTTTTTAGCCCACTGCATAACTTCTTAGTGGCAGCTGTCACAGTTGCAGTTTCAACTGTGATAACTGGGTTAGTAGCCTAACTGGACCAGAACAGGTACTGGTTCTGTTTTTCTTTATGCTTGGATTCCCAGTTCTACGTATAACACCTGGCTTCCCCTCTGACCTTTTCTTTTAACTTCTCTTTACTTGCACAACAACCCCACACCCCCACCAGCACCTCCTCTCTCCTCTTTCTTATCATTTTTATATTCTAAGCTATTTCTCAGGGCTTTTTGCCTGTGGTTTTTGTTTTTTTTTTCCCTGCCTATACTGCATGCTTTGACTCCTGCTCTCTCATAGCACTTCTTTTCAATGAAGTCTTCCTCAACTGCCCTATGTAATTTCCCTCATACAAATATCATGCTGTTGATTTCCTTTATAGCAATTGCTACAAACTGTAATTATTATTTTATGTTCTTGTTTATTATGTGTGTCTTTCCACTGAAATATAGCTCCCTGAGAGCAGAAGCTGTCTGTCTTGTTCCTAGGAGTAACCTCAGCCCCTTAAACAGTACTCATGGGATGCTGAGAATATTGCTCAGGGGTAGAGCACTTGCCTATCATGCATGAAACCCTAGATTCAAGCCCCAGCACCACAAACAAAACAAAATAGTACTTAAAAGGAGCATTCTGTAAATATAGTTTGAATGAATGAATGAACATACCCAGTTAAGGCAGGATTCTAAATCAGATTCTCCTGCCTGTAAAATTCATATTCTTAATCTAAAAGGGTTTTGTAAATTGATCAAAGTAATACTAATAATAAGCACTATGAAAATTAACCATGTACTCTGTACACTTTTACATATATATGTTAACTCTTTTACTCATTTTACAAATGAAGAAACAGGACAGAGAGGTTAAATAACTTGGGAGAGGTAACATTGCAGACAGTGACTGAACCAAGATTCAAACAGCTAGTCTCAATCCAGAACCTGTTCTTTTTAGACCTTTGGCCATATCTCACAGAAAAGGAAAAAAAGATGGTGGGTCAGAATCCCCAAGATATATGGTTCCTGTATTCATGGAATAGAAGTGGATATCTTTGTGGCTTATGCTTCTTTGTTCAGGTACCTGCTCCAACATTACTTTCAGAGCAGCTAATAATGAACACTTTATATAAAAATAGTCTACCCTTCCCCTACTCCCACACTCCCTATCCCTGTTATCCTGCTGTACTTTTTTCCATACTGCTCTCCACCACCTGATGTACATTTGTTTGTTTGTCTCCCCTCAGCAGGATGTAAGTTTCAGAAGAACAAGGACTTTGGCTGTATACTTTGTTTTATCCCCATTGCCTGGAGCAGATACTGGTAGGCAGTCAGCACTCAATACATACCCACTGAATGAGTGAATGATTACTACTTTTTCCTCAAATGAACTTAAAAGGTATTTCTCTTAGTAGCTACAAGATTATGTGTGTTGTCTACTTTGTTGCTTCCCAGTTCTGCTGGATTGTTGAGGATTTTTTTTTTTTTAAACAAGAGAGGGACAGAGAGAGAGAGACACACAGAGAATCAATTTTTATTTAGTTTTTCATGTGGCTTTCATTGCCCTGTGGTGCTGGGGTTCAAATTCATGTACTTGCACATGCCCAGGCAGGCACTGTAACTGCTGAGCCACGGCTCTAGCCCCTTGTTTAGGACTTTCTAGTAAGATTTTATGGCATTCTTCCTGCTGCCCCTTGTCCATGGCTTTACTGCCTCTGGTCATTTCACTTCAAAAAACAACTTTCCCTATGGATTCACTTACACCTTCATCCATATATACTGTCCTGTATTCACACCACAACTTATACCTCAGTGTTTCTCAAAGTGGGTTATCTACAACAGATCCTCTGAAGAGTTCTGTCAGTAAAATGGATTCTGTGTGTATGAGGAACTTCCTGGTTATTCTAATATACGCTAAAATTTGTTTTATGTAGTGAATTCCTCCAAATTTATACTAGCCCCTTTTGGCATTCTGAACTCCTTTTTCTAGCTTGGATCTTTAAGTGTTGTGCATACGTACACTCTAGACTTTCCAGGGGCTTATGACCTGCTATGACAGTCTCTGGAACATTTCAGTTTTGTTTTTTTCCCTTCATTACCTCTTCTAATTTTTTTTTTTTTAAAGAGAGAGAGAAGGACAGCGAGAGAGAGAGACACAGAGAATCAATTTTTATTGAGTTTTTCACATGGCTTTTATTGCTCTGACACTTAGTTGTGTACGTGGGTGCTGGGGTTTGAACCGGTGTACTTGTGCATGCCGGGCAAGCACTGTAACCGCCGAGCCACTGCTCCAGCCCCCTCTTCTAATCTTTTTGCCTGAATAAATGTCAGTTCCATTTCCTCCCCCCTCTTTTTTTTTTTGTATCAAAGAACTTTTCAATAGATCCAAAATTACTTCTGCCCTTACTCCCTTTTTCTCTTCTACATTTTCCTTTCTGGAAATGGTTTCCAACTCTCAAAACTTCAGCTAGTTTCCCAAATGTCTCTAGTTTTATCTTGCCTTATTTGAGTGCTGGTCTGTAGTTGGAATTGTGTACTAGCTAACTCTTTGGTGATAGAACCCAGGAGCACTATACCCTTAAGCTTCATTCTCAGTTCTCCTCCCCATTTTTGTTTTCCTTTTTGTTTTGAGACAGGGTCTCACTAAGTTTCCAAAGCTGGAGTCCTGCTCATGATCCTCCCAAGTATCTGGGATTACAGGTGTACCCCACTATGTCCGGCCCTCTACTTATTTCTAATTGCACAGCCCAGCATCATTACAAACTCAACATTGCTAAAACTAAATGGATCATTTTTACTTCAAACCATGTTCTTTTTCTGTCACTTTGATTTTGAAATAATTATTGATTTGTTCTATTTTTTATTGCAGGCTCTTCAGCAAAAGCCCTTGTCAGTTTAAAAGGTAAGAATTAGTTTTTTTTAGGGATGGCATAAGCTAGAAATTCAATTCATAAAATTAATTTGGATGTTCTTTCTCTTTTTCTTCTAATTTATAATTTATTGTATCTTTTCAGTATTGACTTTTCACTGATACCTTTAAATTCATACACTTTTAGAGCATCTAAATGGTCCTCAGTTGTTAGAAATTAAGAAACTTTTTTTTCCTAAAGTTACTGATTAAAGAACTTCCTAACTACACATTCTAAAAGATCTTATTTAGATTTAAATTAAGACCCTGTCTCAAAAGTTAAAAAGGGCTAGTTTAGCAGTAGAGTGCCCCTGGTTAAGTCCCCAGTATTACCCACTCATAAGCATACATATACACACAATTATCGATCTATCTATAGATAGATCAATTGGTCTTTGAGTTAGGGGTGTAGCCCAATAGTAGAGCACTTGCCTAGCATGTGTGAGGCCCTCAGTTCAATTCTCAGCACTGGCCTCCACCCCGCAAAATAAATACACATGTTGTTCAGACTAACCTTGAACCCCTGGGCTCAAGGTATCCTCCCATGTAGCTGCAACTATAGGTATGTGCTAACATGGCTGGCTATTTATTTATTTATTGAGAGAAAAGGACAGTGAAAAAGAGAGAATCAATTTTATTTAGTTTTCTATGTGACTTACATTGCTCTGACACTGTTGTATACGTGGTACTGGGGTTCGAACCCTCATCCTTGCACATGCCAGCCAAGCACCATAACCACTGAGCTACTGCTCCAACCCACTATTTTTTATTTTTAATTTTGTATGTGTGTGTGTATATATATATATATTTGTTTATTGTTCGTGGTGCTAGGCATGAAACTCAGGGGCTCATACATGCTAGGCAAGCACTCTACCACCGAGTCATGCCCTCATCTCGATTTCTTTTTTAAAAAAGAATTATGCAACTAATAGAAATTTCTTTTAGAAAATACTTATGAGCAACTGCAAGGGAATAAAAATAACTGTTCTGTACTTATTCATCCCAGTTTTCTGTGTCTCTCTATATATATTTAAATATACCTTTCTACAAAAATTAAGTTCACTCCGTTTTATTGTTTTATTTTATTTTTTTAAAGAAAGAGGGACAGTGAGAGAGAGAACCGGTTTTATTCAGTTTTTCATGTGGCTTTTGTTGCTCTGACACTTCATTGTGTGTGTAGTGCTTAGGTTCGAACCTGCATCCTTGCATGTACCAGGCAAGTGCTGCAACCGCCAAGCCACCGCTCCAGCCCCTCATTCTCTTTTATTTTTGTAATATATATCTAATCAATTGCTTGTTTGGATTCTTCTTTTAAGAAAAACAAACATTACACTAATTTTATTTTCTTGTGTTGAGGATTCCATGTATTAAAGCAAAAACATAGATTCAGAGTTAAAAGGAGTTTTTCCATTTTTCAGTTGCCTGCTTTGAGTCAGAATTATACCAAAATTATGAGATAGTTTTTGGGAATTGGAGTGGAGGAATTATTAAAACCAGAAAGAAAGAAAAAAAAGCTATATGTTTCAGTGTAGAAATTTAATACTTTCAGGATGTATCGCTTTTTCAAATTATTAAGGGAATTGGACAGAAAAATACAGATAAAATTTTTCACTTGTAACAAAATAAAATTAGTGCATTTTTTTCCACCTTGGTATATGTTTCAGATATATTGCTTTTATTAAAGGGGTAGTGCTTATGGTTTAAAATCCTTTGAACTGAACTAAAATTTTGTTAGTATTAATTATTCATTACAGAGGGAAGCTTATCTAACACATGGAATGAAAAGTACAGTTCTTTACAGAAAACCCCTGTTTGGAAAGGCAGAAATACAGGCTCTGCTGTGGAAATGGTAAGAAATGCATTTTTCTTAGACTTTAGAATAATTATAGCTAAATTTCATTATTACCATGTATAAATTCTTATATAGTAAAATATTTCCCAAGTTTTTTTCCTAACCACAGGCATTCAAGTCTTTGTCATTGAACAGTATTTGACCCTACTTAGGTAAATTATCTGTAGCCAGTGATAATCTCGTCATAATTATGCATTTTAAAAAGAATTGTAGTATTTGAAGATCTCCTAGGATACTGGAGAGTGGGAATATAGGCGAACCATCTCAGAAGCAGAGGTTATTCCTCCACGAGATACCCATTTCATGCAAGAGTTCTTCTGGGGGTAACTGCAACAGGTGAAACTCAAGGTGGTCATCCATGTTTGGGCATTACCCCTGGATAACTATGTATATATACATTGGTTATTGCTGGTTTGATAATGTTTCCCTCTCATTTGTATCTCTATATACTCTTAATAAAAAAAAAAAAGAATTGTAGTATCTTTACAAAGGAAAAAACAAAACCCCAGCAAAAGCCAAAAATCCTACTTTTATTAGATACACAAAAAGTTATTATGTGACTCTGGTTCCTGCAACAAGGTATAGAAATAAGTGATAAGGTATTAAAATCTTTTGTAGGTCAAGGATAAGCATTTTTAGAGGTAAAAAGTGGAGGTGAGTTTATAATTGCATAACTAACAATTTTAGGATCTCTGTTTCTTGACTGCCTAGCCTGTAGCTAGCAGGGTTTTGTTTTT
>PVKS010007842.1:0-71087 GCA_004027875.1 Aplodontia rufa | reverse complement strand
GCTTTCCAGAGGGGCTGTACCAGTCTGCAGCTCCACCAACAGTGTGTTAGTGTGCCTATTTCTCCACAGCCCCTCCAGCATCTATTGTTGTTTATTTTCTTCATCTTTGCCATTCTGACTGGTGTAAGATGATATCTTAATGTGGTTTTCATTTGCATTTCTCTAATTACTAAAGATTTAGAGCACTTTCTCATGTATTCATTGGCTTGATCAATGTCCTCTGGTGAGAAGTCTCTATTCCAGTCTGTGTCTTTTAATTGGGGCATTGAGACCATTCACATTCAAAGTTAGAATAGATATGGGAGGCTGAGTCTCAGACTTTGTAATAATTACAGAGTTTTGAGTCATCTTGGAAGTCAATTTGTGTATAATATGATTATTGAGTAGCCTTTGTTTAAGGATTTAGGGTATCATTGGCATTTTCTTCTGAATGGAGAACATCCTTAAGAATATTCTGTAGTGCAGGATTTGTGTTCATGTATCTTGCCAGCTTGAGTTTATCGTTGAAGTATTTAATTTCCCCATCACATTTGAAGCTGAGTTTTGCAGGGAATATTATCTTTGGGTGGAAGTTGTTATTTTTCAACACTTGAAAAATATTGTTCCAAGCTCTTCCAGCCTTCATTATTTGCAATGAAAAATCCATAGTGATCCAAATTGGTTTGCCTCTGAATGTGATTTGGGGCTTTTCTCTAGCTGCTTTTAGAATTCTCTCTTTAATTTCTCTGTTATTCATTTTGTGTATGATATGTCTTGGTGAGTTTCTCATTTTATTAGGCCTATTTGGTGTTCTATAAGCATCTTAGATGTGATATTTCGGATCAATTGTAAGATGAGGGAAGTTTTCACTTATGATTTCATTTAAAAGGTTCTTGATGCCTCTTGTTTGCTGTTCAGAGTTTTCCTCCAGGCCAATGATTTTCACATTATTACGCCTCATCTCATCAAATATTATTTGGAAGTTCTGATTATGTAATATAAGTCGCTTCTCTTGTTTATCTTCTTTGAGTTTGACAGTGTTTAGCTGATCTTCATTTTCTGATGTTCGTTCTCCAAGGGGTAAAGTTCTATTTTCAGTAGAGTATACCATGGTGTTGGTATCATCCAGTGAAGATTTGATTTGGTTAACCGTGTTTTTCAATCCTGATAGCTCTGCTACAACTCTTTTCAGAATGTCTGTTTCTTTGTATAGCTGAACTTTCATATCATGAAATTGCTCCCTTATTTCCCTGTAAAAGTTGTCTCTCATCTCTTGAAATTGTTCTCTGATCTCTTTCCTTATTTCATCTCTCAACTCTTTGATTGAATTACTAATTATAATGTTGATACAATATCTTTGGTTTTCATCTTGAGCCCCAGCTATGGGGTCCTTGGGTGGAGAGCGGTGGGGTTGAGGAGGAGAGTTATTTCCCCTTCTCTTCATTTTCAGAATCAGAGAGCGTGTCTTGCAGTTCAACCTTGTTACTTTTGGTGCAGTAATTGGAGCTTCTTATGGCTTTGCTTCATTGTGATGGGGAGCTATTTGGTGTAGACAGATCTAAAGATGCCAGACCAGTCTGCGGGATCTTGAGAGGCTATAGGTGCAGAGACTAGTCCATTTAAACTAAAACAAATGTGCTGGTGACTAGCACCAACAGTAGCAGTTTTCTTTGAGAGAGCTCTCACAATATATTATGATAGCAGGAAGTACCTGTTTTGAAGAGTATCTGTTTCTTCAGATAGCAGGATCTCAGAGTACAGGGGAGGAAGAGGTTAGCCTTGTGTTAAATCTTCTCCTCCCCTGGCTCCACTGGCAGCAACCGGAGGTAGAGATGGAGATCCCAGCACCACACCGCCCCTTTGGGAGATGGCCAATACTCAGGGTGGTAGATTCTGGCTTTCTGACCGTGGCGGCTGAGACCCCAAGACCAATTTTTGCTGATCAGCCAGCCCCACCCTCACAATGGCGAGCCAGCTGCTGCCGCTCTCACGAACAGTTGTAAGTTCGCTAATGTGAGCGATTAATTCCCAGAGCTTTATTCCAAGTTCATGTAATTTAAGATCAATCAGATCAGGGAGTTCGCAGCCAGATTAGGGTATTTGATTAGGGAACTTGCTCTGTTTCCTCCCCTCGGGGGAAGCTCCCCTCCTCCCGGGTGTGGGGCCAGTCACAAACTTACTCCTTTATATTCATTAATGCACCATGCTATTCCTTTGGAGTTAAAAAATTAGTGGGGGGTAATGTTCCCCCACACTGGGAGCTTTGTCCTACAGTGTGAATCCACGTGCAGTCCTGCAGCGTGAGGTGTTTCTCAGGAGTGTCTCGGAGTCACTGCTGGTGGGGTGGTCGCCATCTTGGCTCCCCAAATCAAAACTAAAAAAAAAAAAATGAATCTAATTCATGCAGAATAAATCTAATCATTTCACCTTGATTATATCACTTTTTTTGTTTAATTCAGACCTGCCAGCTCTTTATAAATGCAGCAGTTGACTCTCCTGCAATTGATTACCATATATCTCTAGCCCAGAGTGCTTTGCAAATCTGTCTGACACATCCTGAGCTACAGAATGAAATTTGCTGTCAGCTTATTAAGCAGACAAGACGAAGACAGCCACAGAATCAACCAGGACCATTGCAGGTATGGTACATACATGTGCAGTTTAAAATAGTGCTGTTTTCCTGGTTGTAAGAATAGTACACACTCAGTATAAACATTTGGAAAAAACAAAAATGTGAAAGAAAGATGTATTTTGATGTATATCCTTTTTGTTTATGTATATATATGTTTATATATAGTATAGATGTATGTGTAAATGTATGCATGATCATTTTTTCTATTTCTGAAGTTATAATATGCATATTGCTTTTTTTAAACCTCGAATGTGATAATTTCCCCTATATCATTCACCATTTTAAAAACATTAATGGTCACATTAATATTAATCACTATGCATTTAGATTTTTTCAATTATTTTTCCTATAATAAATAGCTCTACAGTAGACATATTTGTACCTAAATCTTCTGTGTGTTCCCTGAATTCCTTCAAACACCTTACAGGAATATTCACTGTAATTCTTTCAAATTCTTTCCAGGTAAAAAGTGGTAATTCATTACTAATTTGGGATGTATTTATTTAATGGTTAGTGCTGTGGTTTGTATTTTTTAGGTGTTTTGCAGTCATTTGTGTTTACTCTTGATTAAATGCCCATTTTATCTTTGCATATTGACTCCCTCTTAAACACAGGATAAAACAGATTTTTTTTATCCCTAATGTACAGGATTCTCAGGGTTGAATCCAAATTTTGTGAGACTTAAAACTTAAGACAGTTTGAGAAGCCCTCTTTAAGAAAAAGAACACAGGAGCCGGGGGTATAGCTCAGTGGTAAAGTACTCACCTACCAGGCTTGAGAACCTGAATTTGATTACCAATACTTTAAAAAAAGAATAAAATATATTACTTTCACACATTTTTAAAAACATATGATCATTTAAACATATGACCTTTTCAGTGCCTTGAAAGGGGCCTGTGCAGAAGAGGGGTTCTGAAGCTGAGGCTCATAATCTGACTCCCTTGGCTCCTCTTTCTCCACTAAATACACCCTGCATTTTTCATATTCTCCACCTTACACCTGGCATCCCTGTTCCCTGGATTTCCCCTTCTTTCCCACCTGTGTACTTTAGAGTCCAGCCAAGTAACATCTTCTGTGTGAATTCTTCCCTGACTCACCTAGCATATAGACACCCTCCACTGGTTATACTTTAAAAAACTAGTGCACAGTTTACTATATTACATAATTCACTGGCTATAGAACTGTCTAGTAGACTGTTGGCTTCTCAAGGAAGGGACAGTGGCTCTTCATATGGTGCTAGCTATTACCTGAAGATAACCTCTGTTAATATTTTTATATTTGCTCCTTATTTTTACATGTATATGTATTTTTGTGTGGGTAGATGGGTTCTGATTTTAGGTACTACATGACTTTTTACAATTTTATAATCTGCCTTTCTCAAAGTTATTATTTTAATGAATGAGTAAACGCATAAGTGAACAAAAAAGAGAAACAATGTCCTTAATCTTTAAGTGTTACATCAAAAAGGACTACTATATCTACTTGTGTTTTAGTACCTCAATTGTAGACAACAGTATATACAATTAGATGGATCATGCATATGGCCCTGTTTGTAAAGCTTTTGTTTTTAATGTAGTATAAATGTTTTACATAATGTATAAGTGGAAGAAGCAAAACATTTTGGGGTGGAGACACTCATCCGCCCATTGCTCTCCCAAACTCCATCACTTGACAGCTGTTTGACTGATGTAGTATCTAACCTATGTTACATCTCGTTACCCAGGGCTGGCAGCTCTTGGCACTCTGTGTTGGGCTCTTCCTTCCTCATCATCCTTTCCTGTGGCTCCTTGGGCTCCATCTAAAGAGGAATGCAGATTCCAGGTGTGCAGAGAACTAGCTGGCTGAATTGTTTATGTGGCCTCTGAAAGGCTACAATAATCATAAGTATTTAAAAACCTGCCAGGTACATTTTTAGAATATGTGAACAAATTTTGGTATAGGAAGCCTTTAGTTATTATTTATATGGAGCTTGGAAATATTTCCTTTTTTATATTAATTAATTTAATGGAAGATTGAAGTAAAAACTCAAAATTCTGAGAAAGAATATTTTTAAGTGAAAAGTCAATATATCATTTCATGTATGGATGACTTAGCATTAGTGGGTACTCATGCAATAAAACCAAGTATTTTTTCCTTATTTTCCTCTTTTACTGGCTAGCCATTTAATTCTTTTATATAGAAAACTTTTCCTGTGATCTTCTCTTGTATTTGAATTACTTCATAATTTTTACTCCCTTGAAAGAAACATTTAAAATCCAACTGAGAGTGAGACCCAGGGCACTTGACTTTCCCAGGATCATTTTGTACAGGTTCATGTTAGGTTGCTTAAATAGGCTCTGGACTAACACAAATAAACACAGTGAAAACAAAAGCAACTTGGAAACCAGAGGAAAATATTTTCAGTTCCTAATATATTCTAGAGACCCTGTGGTCAAGGTCATGTGATTTCTGTTGCAGTCATTGGGCTCCCAACAAAGGTTGAAACCACTGAGTCTGCCTAGAAAGCACTTGAATATAAATATATTTAAAGGTGCTATCAATTTGCTTTTATAAACAAAATGAAAATCACATGATTTTTATATTATATACAACTGAGGAAAAATAAGATCTTCCATCCAACTTTTACATTATTTACCCTAGCAATTTTGTTTAATGGCTAACATTTTTAACTAGTATTTTATACAGTAAAGAAGGAAAATATTTTAAAATTTTTGTTTGAAGATATCTTATGTTGTTTACCAGTGCAACATTAACTTCCACATTCTTCTAAAGAGAACTCTGCTGCATCATGTTTAAGTTACTCTATACTATTATTTATACAATTGCTTTCTTTATATTTGTTAATATAATCATTATATATTGTCTGCATAATGACTGATGTTTAAATCCAGTTTGTGACTATAATAATACAAATAAAAGTCGAAGAATACATTATAGAGACATTTGGGTTAGTCAGTTGCAAGAAAGAAACTGGAATTTGAGAAACATAATAGCAGTTTAATGTAGTCATTCAAAAAGAAAAATTATAGTCAAAATTATTATAATGCATTGTAATAATAAACAGGAAAGGAAATTTTCTTAATGATTGCATAGATTAGATTGTCTTAATTAAATTTATTCCTAGATTTTTATCTTAAGTTTTATATTACAGGACAGAATTTGGGAAATATGCCATTTACTGCCAGCGATGTGTAGAAAGAACACAGCAGAATGGAGATCGAGAAGCGAGACCCTCAAGAATGGAAATTCTTTCTACCCTTCTTCGAAACCCTTATCACCATTCCTTACCCTTCAGTATACCAGTGCACTTCATGAATGGGATATATCAGGTGTGTTAGCCTTTTTACCCTAATGAAAATGTGCTTGGCCAAGAATCCTAGGGAAGTGAGACTACCTAGCTTGGTTAGAACCTGGCAGTGATAAACCTGCAAATATATTAGATTTTTAATCAACACTGCTGAGTTTTGAAATAGTTTTGCTAAAAAGGATTCATGCTAAAAACAGATCTATAGTGAACCAAATAAGGACTGAATGGGTTTCACTGCCTTTATAGTTGTGATGGAAAAAAATCAAGTATACTTTGGTCAGGCTTTTTCCCCATCAGTACCTCTGAAAGGTAAGGAAATAAATACTAAAATTTGAATATGTGCAACTTTAGTCTCTTTTAAAGTTTCTAAATCTCAGGAATTATGTGGGAAAGTTTCCCTGGGCCCTCCCAGCTCTCAGATCTGGATGTTGCTTATTAACTGAAGGAAACATGCTCCAAAGTCAGCAATTAGTCTTTGTTGCCATCGTCTTTTATCACTGAACTCAGATACTTAACTGCCTGTTAAGGAAACAAACATTAAATACAAAAAAAGTGTTCATTATTTAAAGCATTTCTTGTTTATTTTCTTTCATTTGCTTAAAGATTGCATTTTGTATTATATTTTTGTTTTGCTTCTAATATGTAAGCATAATATCTCTAAAAGTTATCAAATGATTTTTCTGTTTTGAACTTATATCTGTTGGCTGTAGCTGAGATTTCTGAATTCTTACAGCAAGCTAATTACTGACGTAATCTTGTTGATTTTCTCCACTGGAGCTTTGGAAGAAACCGTTAAAACACCTACAGAAAATGCATCAAGAATTCCCTATTCCCCTGCCCAGAAGTCTCTGTTTCAAACATATATAGTTTTTATTGCGAGCCCTGCTTTGTTATTTCCATCTAGGTAGTTGGGTTTGATGCGTCTACCACAGTGGAAGAATTCTTGAATACTTTGAACCAGGATACAGGAATGAGGAAGCCAGCACAGTCTGGATTTGCATTGTTCACTGATGACCCTTCTGGCAGAGACCTAGAGCATTGTCTTCAAGGAAACATCAAGGTGAAACCAAGGTCTTCTGAGGAGCCAGACCCAGCAATTGCAAAGAAGCTACGCTTTAGTCTGTACAAGGAGTTTAGTTCAGGGTTCTCCAAAAATTTAAGCAACCTAACCTACACATACACACACACACACACACACACACACACACACACACAGACTGCAGGACTTTATTAAAGTCATAGAATTTTTTTTAAGAGAGGGGGACAGTGAGAGAGAATGAGAATCAATTTTTATTTAGTTTTTCATGTGGCTTTCGTTGCTCTGACACTTGTTGTATACGTGGTCCTGGGGTTTAAACCCATATACTCATACATGCTGTAACTGCTGAGCCACCACTCCAGCCCCAAAGTCATAAAATTCTTAATATGCAATCCACACAGATGTGATACTCCAGATTAAAAAGAGGAAAAAGAGTAATAATGGTAATACTCTAAAAAATGGGGTGGCAAGGGTAGAGATGTCACAGCTCTGATAGAATGGCTTTCTATTTTTTCCATTCATTCAGCAATATTCCTGAACTATTTTCAGTGTTCCAGGGGTTGGGCTGGACCCTGTATGTAATACAAGAAAGACCAGAAATGGCTTCTTCCCACAATGAACTTTATAGTTTGCCTAGGGAAGAACAGATTTATGCACCAATAACCTTAAGCTAGTAGAAAGTGATGCATGTTTGTAAAATACTGTGAACTTTGCATGTAGAGCAAGATTAAGTTCCTTATTAGGAACTAGGGAAGACCTGAACTGCAATTTGAAAATGGACCTATAGAAGTGTGTGTGTGTGTGTCTGTGTGTGTGTGTTACTGGGGATTGAATCCAGGGGAACACTAGCACTAAGCTACATCCCCCACCCTTTTACTTTTTATCCTGTGACAAGATCTTGCTAAGTTGCTTAGGGCCTCACTAAGTTGCTAAGGCTGTCCTCAAACTTGCAGTCCTCCTACCTCAGCCTCCTAAATTGACTGAGGGATTATACATGTGTACACCCAGATTAAAGAAAAGGTTTTTAAAAAATCTTTACCAGATCTAAGTAAAATAATATTTCTATCCAGTGATAGCAACAATTAGAAATACAGAATTATAGAACCATAAGAGACCTTACAAAAACATTCCATTTTTTCTGCAAATGAGGAAATGGAGGCTTAATGAGGGAAAAGATCAAACAGCTAGAATTTTTCCTTATATTTCAGATTTCTTTGGTATAACTTCAGTTACTATTATTATTATTATTCTTTGGCACTGGCGTTGAACCCAGGGGCACTCTACCACTGAGCTACATCACCATCCCCATTTTAAAATTTTATTTTGAGACATGGTCTCACTAAGTTGCAGAGGTTGGCCTCAAACTTGCAATTCTTCCAAGTGACTGGGATCATAGATGTGCACCACTGCACAGAGCCCCAGTCATTCCAATCTTTATAAACTCACAACGTAGAAAAGTTGCTTCTTCAGTGACCAAATCATGAAAAAAAAATCCCTGGAATCTTTTTGTTTCCAGTCTCACACAGTCCTGCATTAAGATTCCTTTTCAAGTAAAAAATTCATGGCCACAGTCCAAAGTTAATGTGTGTCCAAAAGGATAAATGGACCAAAGAGCAATTTATAATTAAATCCTAAACTCAGAGTTACATAGGAACTAAAACCAAACTGTTTAAACTTATTTGTTCTGGTCATATTAGTTGAAAAATTTCAGTCTACAGATATACTTGTCTTTAAAAAATGATGATTTGAAAGGTCCTATGAATCTGTTTTCCAATTCCCTTCTAGATTTGTGACATTATTTCTAAATGGGAACAGGCATCCAAAGAACAGCAGCCTGGGAAATGTGAAGGTACAAGAACTGTACGTCTAACATATAAAAACAGGTGCGTAATACTGTATCAAAATGCCAGAGTATGTGTATACAGTTGTCTTCAAGTCATGCACCTAAGTTTACTTGGCTGTTAAGTAGCCTTGAATGTTATAATATTTATTTGTGTGTTTTTTTTAATAAATGGTAATTCTTTACAGTAGGAAGAAATTATCACATTAAATTTTGTTTCTAGTTCTCATTCTCTCATATATATTTTCTCTCACCCCCATCCCGTGTGTGTGTGTGTGTGTGTGTGTGTGTGTGTGTTTATTTAACTTCAACTATAAATCAGTCACTTAGCTAGATGTCCTGGATAAAATGATAATAAAAACAGACATAGACCCAGTCCCTGATCTTTTGGAATTTAGAGGTCAGTGAGGAAGACTGTTGTTAATTATATACTCACCCTTAATGAATATATAATTATGTGTTAAGTTCTCTGAAGGAAGAATGTGGTGGTATGAGAGCACATAGAGTGGAACCTGACCTAGCTTGGAGACAGCAGACATCAGAAGGCTTCTTTGATAAAATGATGCTTATGCCAAGGTCAGAGGAGGGGCTGGGATGTTGAAGGGCCTGTAGAGGGAGGCTGCACAGCCCGTTTCAGGAACTGAGAAAGTGCCAGTGGAGCTGGAGCATATACCTTTTCAACAGACAAAATTGCAGTACACTTTGACATACCGTCAGAAACCAGATTTTCTTTCTTTCTTTAAATTTTTTTTCATTTCTTACATGTATTAGTGGAACCTGAAACCTAATAAACATTTTTAACTGCTCTGCTCATATTGACTGCACCAAAATGAAGTCATTTTGCTAGTTTTATTTGAATGTTATAGCTCATAAATTAAGGGATCTAAAAACTGTCAGTCCAGGAGCCCAGTGGGATTATTGGTATATCACTGAATTCTTTTAGGGGACTACTTTTGGAAAATGTCCATAGGCTTAAACTTGGAATGTAAGAAGTAGAGGCACTGTATGGCATAAAGAGGATAATGGCCTTTGAGCTAGTTCAGTATTTCTTTTTCTAATAATCTGCCCCACAGAAATATCTACATAAATGAGCAGAGTATTCCAACATGACCTCTGTATCTTCTTTGATATATATATATATATATATATATATATATATATATATATATATATATATAAATTTTTCCTGAAGAAACAGAGTCAATTTTTTCATCTGGTCTTTGTTTTTCCTCCACTTAGTTGTGTATGCGGTGCCAGGGGTTAAACCTGGGTTCTTGCATATGCCAAACAAGCGCTCTACTACTGAGCCACCTCTCCAGCCCCTGCCATATTATACATATATTTTTTTAAGAGAGAGGGATAGTGAGAGAGAGAAGAAGAGAGAAACAATTTTTATTTTAATTGTTCACGTGGCTTGTTGCTCTGAAACCTCACTGTGTACATGGTGCTGGAGTTTGAACTCGCACACTCGCACATGCCATGCAAGCACCATAACTGCCTAGCCACCACTCAAGCCCTGCCATATATATTTATAACAGTGAAAATTTGGGGGAGGGAACTTGCATATTTATCAATAGGATAATTGTTTATTAAAATGGTGCAATTGTAGTTTGGGCACCACCTCAGTCAGCCACTGAGAGCCACCTTCTGTTTGAAGAGACTGCTTTGATCTGAATTAATGGTTGTTGGAGACTCTTTATCCAGTGGCTCTCCAACTGAGATGATTTACCATCATTCTGAGTAGGTTGAACGAGAAGGTGACTATGAAGTTTTGCTGTCTAAGTTTTAAATCAAAGAGATCTGCAACATTATTTAGATAATGGAAATTAGATAAGCTCTATCTCTGGAAGAACCTGTTTCTATTGATGTCACCCTTCATCTTTGGTCCATTTGTGACTAGCAATAACAGCAGGCTGGAAGACATGGACCTTCCAGGTGATCGCTTTAGTTGTTTAGTGCTGGAGCAGGAGTTCTGGAAATGATCCCTGGATCAGTAGCCTCAGAATTGCATGGAAAAGTGGTAGAAGTGCAAATTATGCAATTATGAGGCCTCACTGCAGACTTTCTGAGTCAGAATTTCAGGGACTGAATGCCAGGAGTTTGTGTTTTAGCAGTTCTCCAGATAAGTCTTACATGTGCTAAGTTTTGAGAGGCACTGATCTGAAGGTCATCATGGCTGCCCTCTTCCCCATTGATCTTGCCTTTTGCAGGAGGGGCCAGCTTGTGGGCCTGATCATATATTGTTTTGTAGAAGAGGTTTAGGAATTCTCATTTGATTTTGCTGGAACCAAATGGAACAACTTCTATGTGTATGACTATTTCTAATAATCTACAACTTATGAATGTTTAATACATACTAGTTCTGATTATGATGGCTACATTTGGAACCAAAATTAAACTTGGATGAAATGGACAAAGTCAGTTGAAAATGCAGATAAAAACTATGTTCCAAGTTTAACACACTAGAAAGGAACAAAAGAGTGTGAAAAACACATGGTGATGACTGCTGTGTTAAAAATAAATAGGTCAATAAAGAAGGTGGGAAGAAATCACAACTCAACTAAGAGGTTTAATTTTTAACAGAAGTCTGAAAAGACTGGAGATCCACAACTATGAAAAAGCACTTTGTTTCTAAGTATGGGCTTGCTTTGCATATGTGTATTAAGAGCCTGGACAACAGCCCTAACTTCCAGTGACACGGTTAGGAGGGAAACTAGCTGTGACCTGTAACGCAGCCAAGGACTTGATTGTTCATCTGCCAAGCAGCTACAATAAACAAAACTAAAATACCAATTTTCTCTACTATGAAATATTTTATTTATGTTTAGAAAGTTATGGAATTTTAATTATTTAGATTCAGGGTTAAATATCTAATTAATGGGTGTTGAACCTGATTTCATAGACAACCATTTGGAAATTAATATTTAAATTTTGTTCACATTAAAAACCTCTTCTTTAATTTGATTTCTTATTGTGTGTTTGAAACCGTAAAAGTCAAACATGTTTTTAACAAAACTGGCAAAGGTCCTTCCTGGAAGGAACAACTCTTCCTTCCCTCTCCTTAAAATTAAAGGATTGTCTTTACCAGTGCTTTGTAGCTGTTATTTTTCTGGAGCACAGTTTAACTTGCCCATCACTGCCACCGTCAGCTGACTGTATGAGCACCTGTATCCATTGGTGCCCAAGTCAAAAAGGATCTTGACAGATCACCTAATTTCTCCCATTCTTCTGGTTATGTTCACATTTTTTAAAATTGCAGAATGAGGGGGGACTCTGTTGTGAGTCAGAAGACTCTAGAGATGAATTCTATTGCTAATAATCACCTACATTTATTGAACACCTACCCCTCAGCAGGCCTGTGCTGAGCTCTTCATGCACATCATGTCATACAGTCCTAACACCATCCTAGTGGGTAGGTGCAGTTGTTACCTCTACATTACAGATGAGGCAACTGAAGCTTTAGAGTTCAGTCACTTACTCAAGGCTATGGAAAGGGGGTTCCTTTTTTTTTTTTTCCAAAGAGAGAAAGAATCAATTTTATTTAGTTTTTCATCTGGTTTTCATTGCTCCAACACTTCATTTTGCATGTGGTGCTGAGGTTTGAACCTGCATCCTCTCGCATGCCCAGTGAGTGCAATAACTGCTAAGCCACTGCTCCAGCCCCTGGAAAGGGGTTTCTTCAGCCTTTTTCAGCTACTAGTTTCTATATTGAGCAATTCTCATTGCCATTCATTTATCCATTCAAGCAGTCTACCAGTGCCAGGACTATTTGAAGCCCTAGAAATTTAAAAACAAATAGAATTTCCCTACCTTTTAGAATCTTGCTGTATCTTGGGCCAGGCAGATGGGAAGCCTTAGCAATGTGATTAATGCTATAGCAACAGTGTAGCTGAGTGGTGAGGATCATGGTTCTGGAGTTAGACTGCCCATGTTAAAATCCTGGCTCTACTACTGACTATGTGTCTCTGTGCAAGTTGTTTAACATCCCTGTGCCTCAGGTACCCTCTATGTGAAATGTTGGTTAAAATAGTGCCTAATTTGAAGATTGTCTGAAGTAATAAATATTGGCAAATGTAAAGCACTGGCTCCAGAACCTGCCACATAGTGAACACTTCATAGGTATTTGCTGTTACCATGAATATACCATGTATACATGTGATTTTGAAGGAATATCTCCATATTTGGCAGAGTGAGGACTTCTGAACAGATGGTTGACATTGTAGCCAAAAAGGCAGAAAGAGAGCAAAGAGGTGTGGGAAGGCTCATGATTGTGGTTTCAGTGAAAGAATCAGTAGACTGGGGACTAGGAGGTGAAGGCAGGGTAGATGGAGAGAGCTGCTCTCCAGGGTGTTTAACAATAAGATGAGAAGGGCCACAGTTGGAAAATAAATGCTGTGAGGAATGAATATGGAGCAAGCAAACGGACTTGCCTGCAGTGGCAAGAGCCCTTCTGAGCTTGAGCCCTGTCTGTGTAGTCAGGGTCCACGTAGAGGCTGGTTTTTATCCTGCAGCATTCAGCTTCCTGGGTGAAGAAAGGAGACTCACCTCTGGGTATACCCCTCCTGTCTAGTCCTGCCTTAATAAAAACCTCTTTCTCTGTCTCTGGCCTACTTTGGATTCTGAATGGCTGGAAACTGGTCATATTGTGAGAGATGCAGATTACGCTCCCCTGGTGCCTTTCCTGTTCTGGCTCCACTTGTTGAATTATCTGACCTCTTTGTGATTCTTCTTTTTTACTTATTGCCCAAACCCGTGCATAGCTGTTGGAAACCAAGCTGTTTCACTAGGGATTTGGGTCAGAGTTTCCTGCATATGGTATTCCCGAACCACACGTATCTACAACTGTTTTCCCTTTTTCCTTAAAGGTGCTTCATTTTCCCTTCTCTGGTTCAATCTTGCCAGCATGCCAGAAATGACAGAAAAATGCACCAGAGCTCTTCTTTCCTGTAGCCATTTGAAAATTTAGTTCATTATCTCCCCCGGCTATGTTGCCATTTAAACTTATATTAAGAACCTTCCAGTGATAACACTTAGCTAAATCCTAGTGGATTACAGTGACAAATAGGACATAGTTCCTAACTTTACGTGGGGAAAATAAGCTATGTTTAAAAATATGACTGTGTCAAAAAGGGAGGGCTTTCATCTTAAACTTCATTTTGTTTTATATCACTTTGCTGATGTCATTTTAAATTTATTATCTGTTTCTGTTGTCCAGCTATGTTCTTTTACCAGTTTGACAATCCTGCATTATTTGTCTTCATGCAAACTCTGATTTTTTAAAAATAGGGCTTAGGATTGATTTTTTTTTCAGGAAATTGCTCTGATTCATAAGCTGGGCTTGTCAGGAAGAATGATCAGAACCATGAACTAGGAGGAGCTTTTCAGAATATACCCACCATGTCTCCCCAGATTGGGACTTGCTGCCCTCTCCTTCCCTGCTGTTTGAGATAATTTCTGGTAGAGATGCTATAACTAATGGAGTATGTGTCTGCTCCTTTAAGTATGTCCAGAAAGATGGAAATCCATAATAATAGCTAATTGGGCACTGCTGGATCCAAATCTCTCTTTTTCCAGCCACTGTGTTGTCATGATAATAGTCAGGTGTGTCAAGATGTTGCTCAGCCTCCCCATTATCAAAACATTTTGAGCATTCATAGCACCCATGCCTGCTCTGAAGCCAGAGCCTTGCAAGTCTCACATATAAATAACACAGTGAATAAATAACGAGGGCCACTGATTTGATAAAGACTCCTAGACTAGTAAAAGCCATGTCATAAGCCAGCCATAGGGGCTAACCCCTGCAGCACCAGCTACCTAGGTGGCTGAGGAAGGAGGATTGGGAAGCTGAGTTCAGGAGGGAATTCAAGACCCACTTAGGCAATATAGTGAGACTCAATCTCACAACCAACCAATAGAAAAATATGTCATGTTTCAACAAACAAAAATGAAAACATGTAAACTATTTTTGAGTTCCTAAATTTGCTGATCAGCATGTGACAAAAATTTCAAAACACATTTAAATGCACAAATATTATCTTTTAGTACTCTTGGAATGTATGTTGCTAAAAAGCAGAATTTCTAGCAAAAGCACATCCAACAATTCTCTTTGTCATGGCCAATATCTCACTGTATGTTACACATATAAAAGGAAACAAATAAGAAGGAAACAAACAAAAAATTATCTTTTAGATTCCCAGAGAAAGCTTTACTCACCTCTTTCCTTAGTTGATGTTGATTTGGATTGATTTTGAGTTGAAAGCTTAATTTTCTCTTCTTTGGTATGTTCATAGCTTTTTGAAAATTGGGCTTATATGGTTCATTGAAATGGAGATTACATCTAGGCCACAGGTCCAGGACCTTCAACCACACAGGGTACCTGAACCCAGGAACCCCTCCAGAGCCAACTCCAGCAGCCTCTGTGTGCAGACACAGGCCACAGGTCTGGAACCTTCAGGCACAAGGATCCTCCGCCAGTACCAAACCATGCTACCCAGATGCACCCCATTCCTTCCAGGTCCAGAAACATTGGGCCCATACGTACGAACAGACCCCAGGTCCTGTCATGGCATGGAGGAGGTCTATTCCAGCCCAACACAAGACCCCAGGACCACCAAAGCACCTTAGCTTCTCAGCTTCTATAATCCAATATTTTGGATCAATATTCTGGGGCCCAGATCCTTAAGGTACAGCAAAACAAGGTTCCAGGCTGAAGAAACTTTCTGGAAGAAGGTGGTCATCAGAGGAGTGGTATTTGACCCAACCTTTGACCTCCAAGGAAGAAGTACCTCCAGACCTGCCTACATTCACCACAGGGAAATTCTCTTCATACATATATCAAGAAGAAGATTATCAAAAATGAGGAATCAAAATAGAAAAAGTTCACCTCAAGCCCACAAACTCCCCAAACAAGGAACATACAGACAGGAAGTGGGATGAAAACTTAGAAATAATTATCAACAATCTGATTACTAAAAGGAACAATGAACTAAAAGAAGATTTAATGAGGGGACTAAGTGAGAAAACTCAAGAGATGAAAAACTGTTATCAAAGAAATAGACATTCTGAAAAGGAAAAAATAGAGCTAAAATCTTCAGTCAGTCACATCAGAACAACAAACAGAACCTCAGCTCTGGAAGAAAGAAATTCTGGCAATGAAGATAGGCTGAGTAAGCTTGAGCACATGGAAGACAAAAAAGAAAAAAAAAACCTCACAGAACCTGAGCAGAATATTCAAAATGACTGGGATGAAATTAAAAGAAACAATTAAGAGTAATTGGGATATAGGAAGAAACTGAAACACAAACAAAAGGTATAAAGAACATTCTCAATGAAATAAAGACAAATTTTCCCATATCAGAATAGAGTCAGAAAAGCTCATCCAGGAAGCAATAGGCCTAACGAAATGAGAAGTTCACTGAGACACAGCATATTCAAATTCTGCAAGAGAGAAATGCCAAATTACATTCAGAGGCAAACTAATAAGGATCACATTTGACTCTTCAGCTCAGACTGTAGAAGCAAGATGATCCTGGAAGGAAATTTTTTTTCAGTGTCTGAATGACCATAACATGCACCAAAAATACTATACCCAGCAAAACTTAGCCTCAAATTTGATAGGGAAATAAGAACATTTCATTATAAGAATAAACTTGCAGCATTCATGAAGAGAAAATCAGCATTACAAAGAATCCTCAAAGATAAACTCCAGATAGAAGAACAAAATAAATCCACAAACAGAGGAAATTCAATAAATGTGCACACTATCAAAAGACAACCAAGAAAGCACAGAACTCACTAATAAATCACAGTAACTATGAACCACAACCACATAACTATCCTAACACTGAGTGTGAATGGTCTCAGTGCACCAATCAAAAGACACAGATTAGCAGATTGGATCAAAAACCAAAATCCAACAATATACTGCTTACAGGAGACCCACCTTACCTTATAACCAATGACATCCACAGATTGAAAAGGATGGGTAAAAAAATCTACCAGTGTACAGGCCAAGAAAGCAAGCTGGTGTTGCAATACTTACATCTGACAAAATGGATTTCAAACATAAATTAATCAGAAGAGATAAAAAATACCACTACATCCTAGTAAAGGGAACAATACAACAGGAAGATATAAACATAGTAAATATGTACTCTCCAAACGTGAATGCTGCCAAGTATGTGGAAAAATTACTCCATGATATAAACCACTTGTGGACCTCAACATGATAATACTGGGAGATTTCAATACTCCTCTCTCACCAGGAGACAGATCATCAAAGCAAAGAAACAATCAAGTGATCTCCAGTCTAAGCAACTCCATAAATCAAATGGACTTAACAGATGTTTATAGAATATTCCACCCCAAATTGGCTAAGTATACCTTCTTCTCAGAAGCTCATGGATCCTTCTCCAAAATAGGTCATATTCTAGTTCACAAAGGAAATCTCAGAAAATATAAAATAGTAGATATTATTCCATGTATCCTGCCAGACCTTGATGTCATGACCATAGCAATTAACAGCAAAAATTATAACAGAAAACACACATATGCATGGAGATTGAATAATACCCTACTGAATGAAGAAGAGATCCAAGAAGACACAAGAGTAGAAATCAAGAAACTCTTGAAGGAAAATGAGAATGAAGACACAACATTGAAACCTTTGGAATGGCATAAAAGCATTTTTAAGAGGAAAATTTATAGCACTGAGTGCTACATTAAAAAACCAGGAGAGATCTCAAATAAATAAGCTTGTGCTCCACCTAAAATCCCCACAAAAGGAATAACAATCTAATCCCAAACCCAACAGAAGACAGGAGATAATCAAGAAGGAGAAAATCAAAGCAAATTAACAAAATCACCAAGGAAAAGGGAGTGATCACCACTGATGCTATGGAAATCAAATGGAGTATCAGAACATACTTTGAAAAACTATACTCCTCTAAATTAAATAATCTGGAAGACATGAACAAATCTCTGGACACATATAACATCCCCAAATTGACACAGGATGATGTTGAAATCCTAAATAGTACAATCAATAATAGGCACTGAAATCCATATAGCAATTAAAAGCCTTCCAAAGAAAAAAATTCTCCACTGTGTTTTGCTAGACCTATGAGGGGGAGCTAACACCTCTCCTTATTAAGCTGTTCCAAGAAACTGAAATAGACAGAACTCTCCCAAACACTTTTTATGAGGTAACCATAGCTCTGATACCAAAACCCAACAAAGATGCATCAAAAAAAGAAATTACAGACTAATATCCCTGATGAACATTGATGCAGAAATCCTTAATTAAGTTCTAGCAAACCACATTCAAAAACTTCAAGAACATAATTCATGTGGCTGGAGTGATGGCTCAGCGCTTATGGTGCTTGCCTGGAATACCCGACAACGCAGATTTGAACCCAGCACCATGTACGCAAAGAATTGTTGGAACAATGACAGCTATGTGAAAAACTAAGTAAAATTGATTCTCTCTTTCTTTTTCTCACTGCTCCCCCTCCTCTCCAAGAAGAAGGAGGAGGAGGAGGAAGAAGAAGAAGGAATTCAGCACGATCAAATGGGCTTCATTCTAGGGATGCAAGGCTGGTACAACATATGCAAATCAAGGATATGCAAATTCAGGATAAAAAACATATGATCATCTCAATTGATGCAGAAAAGGCCTTCTATAAAATCCAGCACCCATTTATGCTCAAAACTCTAGAGAAAATAGGAATCAAAGGATCTTACCTTAACTTTGTAAAGGCCACATATGCCAAACCTTCCGCTAGTATAATACTAAATGGAGAAAAGCTGAAAGGATTTCCACTAAACTTGGGAGCAAGTCAAGGCTGCCTGCTCTCACCACTTTTATTCACTGTAGTCCTTGAAAACCTACCTGGAGCAATGAGGCAAAAGAAGGAAATCAAAGGGATAAGAACAGGAAGAGAAGGAGTCAAACTGTCCCTTTTTGCTGATGACATGATCCTATATCTGGAAGATACAAAAACCTCCACCAAAAAACTGCTTGAGCTTATAAACAGATTTAGCAAAGTAGCAGGCTACAAGATCAACACCCATAAATCAATAGCTTTCCTATATGCTAACAATAATAGAGCAGAAGGAGAAATTGGTCCCATTCACAGTATCCTCAAAAAGAGTAAAATACTTGGGAATTTATCTTATAAGGGAAGTAAACGATCTCCATGACAAAAATTATCAAACACTGAAGACAAAAATTGAAGAAGACCTGGGAAGATGGAAAGACATTCCATGTTCTTGGTTAGTTAGAATTAATATAATTAAAATATCCATTCTGCCAAAAGTGCTATACAGACTCAATGCAATCCCCAACTAGATACCAGTGTCATTCTTTACAGATATCAAAAAAGCAATTCTCAAATTCATTCGGAATATCAAGATTGTTATTGAAGCCCAGAATAGCCAAAACGTTACAAGGCAAGAAAGACAAAACAGCTGGTTTTGCAATACCAGAACTTAAATCACACTATAGAGCTGCAGTAACAAAAACAGCATGGTATTGGTATCAAAATAGGCATGAATACGAATGGAAGACTCTGAGACAAACCCACAAATCTTTAAACATCTTATCTTGACAAAATACAACATGGAGGAGTCAGCCTATTAAACAAATGGTGTTGGACAAGCTGGACAGCAATGTGCAGGGAGTTGAAATTAGATCCTTGTCTCTCACCTTGCACAAAAATTAAATCAAATGGATCAAGGAACTAGGGATCAAACCAGCTACCATACAACTGCTAAAAGAAAAATTAGGACCAACACTCCAGCATATGGGAGTTGGCACTGAATTCCTCAACAAGACTCCCAAAGCAAAAGAATTAAATTCAAGAATTAATAAATGGGATGCCATTAAATTAAAAAGTTTTTTTCTCAGCCAAGGAATAAATCAAAACTATCAAGAGAGAACCCACAGAATGGGAGATAATCATGGCCTGTGATTCCTCCGATAGAGGACTAATATCCAAAATTTACAAAGTACTCAAAAAACTTAAGATCAAAACCACAAACAATCCAATCAATAAGTGGGTCACAGAACTAAATAGAAATTTCTCAACAGAGAAAATTGAGCAAGCCAATGAATTTAGTGTTCTAAATCACTAGTAATCAGAGAAATGCAAATAAAAACTACATTAAGATATCACCTCACTCTAATCAGACTGGCAAAAATGAAAAATACAAATAGCAACAAATGCTGGAAGGGGTTCTGGGGAGATCGGAACACTAGCACACTATTGATGGAACTGCAGATTGGTGCAGCCATTCGAAAGCAGTGTGGAAACTCCTCAAAAAATTAGGGCTGGAACTGCCTTTTGACCCAGCTATCCCACTCCTGGGTATCTTCCCAAAAGAGCTAGAATCGGCTTACTCTAGAGATACAGCTTCATCAGTGTTTACAGCAGCTTAATTTACTATAGCTAAATTATGGAACCAACCCAGATGCCCCTCACTTGATGAGTGGATCCCAAAACTTTGGTACATACATATAATGGAATACTACTTGACTATTAGAGAAAATGATATTATGACATTTGCTGCCAAGAGGATGGAGATGGAAAAAATTTTGCTAAGTGAAGTATCCCAAACTCAGAGATTCAAGGGCGGAATGTTTTCTCTCATGGGTGGAAACTAGAATACAAGCAGAAACAGTATGATAGATGGCTAATCTAATAATTACCTCAACATGTACGAATTTTTACATGATCATGGGGAACCTTGCCTAGGTTCTGAGAAATGTAGGGAGGAGGGCAGGGAAGGGGAAGGGAATAGGAAGGACATCAAGGGGACCAGACGGAGATGGTATGGGGGAATCTAATCTGAGGGGAACCTCTGACTTCTAGGAGAAGTCTAATTAACTTGGGGCTTAAGTAGAGTGAAACAGAACCATGGGGAACCCAAAGGGGGAAAACCATGGTCTGGCACCAGTATTGGCTTGTTCTGTCATTACACTTTTGTTCTTAATTGACGATGAACCCCTCCTGATTGTAAGACCATGTTTATCGAATAAAAATTAAAAAAAAAACTTAGGGGTGGATCCACCATAGGAATCAGCTATCCCTCTGCTGGCTATTTTCCCAGAGGAGTTAGAATCAGCACAGCAAAATCAATGTTCATGGCAGCTTAATTTACAATAGCTGAATTATGAAATCAACCCAGATGCCTCTCACTGGATGAATGGATCCAAAAGCTCTGGTATATATATACACAATGGAGTTCTTCTCAGCTATTAGAAACAACAATATTGTGGCCTTTGAAGGTAAATGGCTGGCAATGGAAGAAATCATGCTGAGCAAAGTTAGCCAAACCCAGAGAGTCAAGGGTTGAATGTTTTCCCTCATTTGTGGAGCCTGGAGCTAAATCTAGGCTTGGGTGAAAGACAGTCAAACTCATGTATTGGACCCACCAAGGGCATAGCAACACACAATCTAGGGGAATCATAGACATGTAAGTGGAGGGGAGAGGCAAGGGGATGGGAGAGGGAGGGATAGATAGGGAGAGGTCTAGGGTGACAACAATGTGGCATACTCTTTACCCTCTCTGAGAAGTCAAATAATATTTATGCAGTCATTTAATTCTGGAAAATTTACAATCTTACACACACACACACACACACACACACATACATACATACAGAGATATGTATATTTGTTAAGGGGCATAATATAGAAGAATCAAGAGACTGGAGAGTGAGTGATGTGGGGGTAACTATGGTTTAGGATAAAATGCATATCATATTGTTATTTTATACACATTTATGATTGTACAACTCAAATCCTTAATAAAAGATATATAATTAATTAATTAATTTTTTAAAAAAAGAAAAAGAGATGAAGATTACATCATGCATTCCCTACAAGAGAGAGCAAAGTTAATTTTGCTTCGTTTCTTAGGTCTTTCCACAGTAGCACTTGAGGATTTGGCATTTCAGGAAATTAAAAAATAGCATAGAAAAGTCCCTCAACCTTAAAGAATTTTTTTTCATTTTATTGAGAATGTCATGTGGAACAGAAACAGAGATCGCCAACTGATAGTAATGCTCTTAATTCAAATAACTTAGAGAACTATGTTAACACACACATACACATATAATTAATAATTAATGAGAAATTTCCTTTTTTTTCGCAGACTGTATTTCTCAATGCAAACTCGAGGAGAGACAGATAGAGAAAAGTTGCTGTTGATGTATCAGACAAATGATCAAATAACAGATGGCCTTTTTCCTGTGAACAAGGACCTGGCACTTGAAATGGCAGCTCTTATAGCTCAGGTAACTTCCACGTTGTGTAGAATAATATATGGAAATGACAAGATACTAATTTCTTCACTGAATCAAATGCAGTAAAACAACAGACCTTCAGTAGTTCTTTAAATTCATTTTGCTGTGATTAAGACCTTAACAATTGTAAGCATTATAATTGCAATTTGACTCTCAACTGCCAACAAACACAGTTGCAGTGATACAGAATGAGATAGTATTGTGTAAAGGAAACCTCATTTCTTAATTCTCTTGAAAGTATAGCTCTAGACTTTCCATTTAATAAAGTAATATGAGTGTTAGGCTATGGGACTGAGGATGCTATGCTAAAAATGTTCAGTAAGCTAACAGAATAATCTACCTACACTTTCTTTTAACTATTTATCAATTAGGATTAAGTTTTTTTTTTAAAAGAGAGAAGGATAGTGAGAGAGAGAGAGAGAGAATCAATTTTCATTGAGTTTTTCACATGGCTTTCATTGCTCTGACACTTAGTTGCGTACATGGGTGCTGGGGTTTGAGGTTATGGCACTTGCCTGGCATGGGTAAGGATGCAGGTTCGAGCCCTAGTACCACATACACAAAGAAGTGTTGGAGCAGCGAAAGCCACATGAAAAACTAAATAAAATAAAATTAATTCTCTCGCTCTCTCTCACTGTTCCCCTCTTTCTTTAATGATAATGATAATAATTGTTTATTTATGTTTCTGGTTTGTACCACTTACTGTGGCATCACCGAGAGCCACAGCTGTTCCTCTTTTCCTTCCTGTCTAGCATAGCCTTACACAGAAGCATTTCTCTGTAAGCATTCTTGGAAGAATAAGTAGTTGATAATTTAGTTCCACTTTTAAAATAATTTGAAGATCATCCACACTTTAAATATTAGGGCTACACCGTTTACTTTTGATAAGAGATAAAAAAGATGGGTTAGAGTGGTGTCTCAGCAGTTGGAGCACTTGCCTGGCATGCATGAGGACCTGGGTTCAAACCCCAGCACCACATACACAACTAAGTGTTGGAGAAACAAAGACAGATAAAAAAATAAATAAAATTGATTCTTTCCTCTCTCTCTTACTTTCTCTCTCTCTCTCTTTAAAAAAAAAAAAGAGAGAGAGACCTAAAAAGATGAAGAGAAACAGGGCCCATTTTCTTGGTGATAGGATTAGAAGTGATTTCCTCTCATTTGCCAGCCTCCGGAGGCACAGATACTCTGTTAAAATCACCCTCATTTTTATGAGTTCAAATTTGTCTTCTTACTTGAACTTTTAATTTTGTTAAGAAAGCTCTGAAAAATTATGATCTATTTTGGGGATATAGACTTCTAACATTTTTTAGATGAGTTTTAGGAAGAGACAGAGAGGTAAGAACATATACCAAGGAAATTATGAGCACATGCCCAACTTAAAAAGTATAATTTCTTGATCACTCTATGGAAAAATAATGCTCTTGATCTACTTTCCTCAGAGAAGTTTTCATGAAGATAAATGAAGTACACTAATGAAACCTGAGCTCTGTAGATGAGTTATTGGTGTTATGGATCCAGATAGCTGTAGGTTCTCGTTGATGTACTTTGTCTTAATTAGGAAATTCTCAGAACTGCCGTACAATGTCTGGTACAGCATTGCGATCGTGGGAGGCATGCTGGGAATTATCTGAGTCGATTTTCAGTTATTCTCCAAACGTTTCTTGTGTTTATTCTATGCCACATCATAGGTCAGGCCCCAAGAAGGGAGACTCGGAGCTTTGACATAACCACTTGTCTTCCCTGAGAGGCAGGGCTGCCTTATTTCCGTGGTCTACTATATTTGTACTCTTGTTTGTCTACTTGGTGATAGATGGGAACAGTGCATAGTTCCCTCTGGGAAAAGGATTTTGATGTGGTTGAAGAGCTGAAGAGCTGAAAGACAGTTTTGTTTGTTTGTTTTGTTTTGTTTTGTTTTTAAGAAAGAGAGAGAGGGAATCAATTTTATTTATTTTTATGTCTGGCCTTTGTTTCCCTGACACATAGTTGTGTATGTGGTGCTGGGGTTCAAACCTAGGTCTTCACACATGCCAGGCAAGTGCTCCAGCTGCTGAGCCATGGCTCCAGCCCAGACAGTTTTGTTTTTGTTTTTGTTTTCTTATTGTTGTTGTAGTTGTTTTGTTTTAAAGAGAGAGAAGCAGGGCTGGAGCTGTGGCTCAGTGGTTAAGGTGCTTGCCTGGCATGTGTGAGTACACAAGTTCAAACCCCAGCACCACGTACACAATGAAGTGTTGGAGCAACAAAGGCCATGTGAAAAACAAAATAAAATTGACTCCTTCTCTCTGTCTCCCACTTTCCCTCTCTCTAAATAAATAAATAGAGAGAGGGACAGTGAGGGGGGGAGTCAATTTTATTTCGTTTTTCATTTGGCTTTTGTTGCTCCAACGTTTGGTTGTGTACGTGGTGCTGGGGTTCAAACCTGCATCCTTGTACATGCCAAGCATGTGCTGTAACCACTGAGCCACTGCTCCAGCTCCCCACACGGACAGTTTTTAATTGATGTGAGAACTTAGAGAGGATGCTTGACCAGGAAGGAGATGGGGATTGAGAGAAACCAGGAAAAATGAGGAGTGGGAGCTCAAGGGCAAAGCCACACTAAACAACCAATGAGTAAGAAACAGGGTCTAAAAGCCTAGATGTTTAGAAGAACAGGCTCTAAGGACAAAGTTCAGCTGGAATTAGAGGGGACACAGGGCTGAGAACTTCAGAGAATGTTTGCTTAGCCACTAAACTGGAGGCAGGGAGCTGACATGGTAACTGGGGTTTTCTGTAAGACTGTTCCAGGCTTGATGGAGCCCTGCATCTATCTGCTTGTTGGGAAGAACTATAGGTAATGATAGGAACATTTACTAGGACATTCTCTTGAATGTCCCCATCCTGTCTTCCTCCTTAAATGCTTTTTGATACCTAAGCACATAATACAGTTGATCACAAGAGTTTGTTTATCCCACTCTGCCGTTCTAGCTAGTAAACTCTGCACGTGGGGACTATGCTCGATTTTTCCCCCTCACATCCCTTAGCACAGCACCTGACTTCCAGGGAGGCTCTCAGTACAGGCTTGGATGAGTGGAGGGGTATGTGTGTTCATGGAGAGATGAACGGGGAGGAGTAGGATGGGTCAGTAAAGGATAGCATCTGTGTGGCCTGTTAGTAGAGATATGGACTGAACATTCTTCCATCAAGAGAAAGGGGATTGAAGGACTCTATTCCTGGGAAGAATGGACTAGTAGAATGAGGTTCTGAATACAGTAATGTTTGTGGAAAAATCAGGGAAGCAAGTAATGAGAATATAAGTTTTGTTCCTATTATATTCAGTAGAGACTTTTAAAAGTCTAATATTTTGGGGGGATTTCTTATAGCTTTGTAAGTCTCTTATTTTTATTTTCTCCTTCTTATTAGCAATTAAACAATATTTTGAATGGAAATTGTCCTGGTCATAACATATAGATTTGTGTTATGTATTGAAAAATAATGTTTAGAAAAAAAGAAAACTGATTTTTTAAAGAGAAATCTCTTTTCAATATCCTGTATTTTCTCTTTTTTGAATTTTCAATTAGGTAGAGATTGGAGATTTTGAAAGACCTTTCTCAACTCCAGCAGGGCAAGTTACCAATCAGTGCAAAGCAAATCAAACTCTCAAACAAGCCATAGAGAAATTTTATCCTAAAAGGTACAGAGATGGCTGTTCTGAAGAACAATTACGGTAAGGAAATATTTGTGACTCTTCAGAGGAGAGAATCACACTAGTATTTTGGTATTACATAACCATAATTTAAAGGTGGAAAAAATGTATGAGAGCTTTCTCAAAATTTTAAATACCACTAAGCCCAGATGCGCCTAGATGTTTAGAATCTATATTTAAAATTTGTATTACTTGGGGTTTGGGATTTAGCTCAGTGGCAGAGCGCTTGCCTAGCATGCACAAGGCCCTGAGTTAGGTCCTCAGCCCTGAAAAAAAAATTGTATTACTTTTAAATGGGTAAATGAAAAATGTATGTATTTGTCATGTACCGTGTGTTTTAAAGTATATATACATTGTAAAATAACTAAATTGGAAAAAAAATTACCTTAGATATACTTTTCATTTGATCTTATTCATTCTTGTTCAAATTAATCCTGATAATGAATAAGAGAAAAAATTGGCATATAAGAAGTTTAATTTTATGAAATATTTACCAAATTTTTTCTTATTGTATAGTCTATTATAAATAAGTTGAAAAAATTCCTATATAGGACTTAAAAAAAAAAGAGAGAAGGACAATTATAGAGACTGAGAGAGAAAAAATCGATTTTATTTAGCTTTTCATGTGGCTTTCCCTGCTCCGACACTACACTGTGGAGATGGAGTCTGAACCCACATCCTCACTCATGCCAGTCAAGGGTGACACCACTGAACCACCACTCCAGCCCCTATGTAGGACTTTTTAATATAAAATTTAAATTAAATTAATTTGGGGCTTCAATTTTAGAGAACACATAAAGCTGATCAGATTAAAAATAGGGATGAATTCAGTTTGCCACATGTTTTCCAAAATAGAAACATTTAAGATAAGTCTTTTCTATGTGATATAAATGGTTGCCTTTGTGATTTGATTTGGGAATTTTATCTCTGCATCCAGCATCTCTCTAATGTGGGAGTGGCAGTACCTAAAATTCTACCATTAGGGATTCATCTTTCATATTTGCACTCTCCTTCCTGTGCTTGTTTTATAAAATCAAAATATTCCCAGGAGAAATTACCTTTTAAGCTAATTTACACTAAGGTTTGATATTAGTTATACAGTTGTTTAAATTTTATAGTCCTGGGGGCTAGAGTTGTGGCTCAGTGGTTACACGCTTGCCTGGCATGTGTGAGGACACAGATTTGAACCCCAGCACTACGTACACAAGTGCAGAGCAATGAAAGCCACATGAAAAACTAAATAAAATTGATTCTCTCTCTCTCTCTTTAAAAAAATTATAGGCTGGAGGGTACTAGGTATGATAAAACACTAAAAGCTTGAGAATTTGTGAAAGGATAAAGTAGGGGTGGACAATGGTGATAAAGAGTCACACAAGAACAGTTGTACGTAGGTGTGCTGAGGTGGCAGAGCTGTACCTAGGTGGTACCCAGGTGGCACAGCCGGGCCTCAGGTTGGCTCAAGGAGAGCTTCAACTTGGGAGGATGATATGCTGCTTATGTTTGTGCTTTTGCGGTTTTGTGTTTGTTCTTTTCTTTTTTTAGGCAGCTATACCAGCGACTGTCAACCAGATGGATGGCTCTCCGGGGACACAGTGCTGCTGATTGTGTGCGCATTTATTTGACGGTAGCCAGGAAGTGGCCATTCTTTGGTGCCAAGTTGTTTCTTGCAAAAGTAAGAAAGAACGGGAGAGAGGTGCATAATGAGAACTCTTGTGTATACAGTCCACCAGATTTACCCCTGATTTAGTATATTTGGCTTTTTTTTTTTAATGAAGAAATTGCCAACAATTTAAAGAAAGCAACAAAGAGGCACTAGAGAAAGGGCAGGAAAATGTCTTTCTCTTCTCCCCTCTGCTCTCCCTAAATTTTTTCCCAGACTCATGAGGCTAATCTGAAATTAGCCAGCTGAACACAGCTGAAATCCACTGTCTTCTCTTCATTCATTCATCCATTCTCTCATTGAGTCTCACACTCATCTGGTCACATATTTATTAAGTGTGTACTGAGTCCTATTTGGCAAACCTTGAGCTCTAGGAATACTTAAACCCATGGATTCTGATGAGTTGGACCAAACTTCCAGGACTGTTTCACATATCTTAGTCCAGGGTTGCAACAACCCTGTAAATAAAGTCCTGCATGGTAAATAGCGTTAGGAGGGACCTGAGCAGAGCATTGCAGGAACACGAGGAAGGCGCCAAACCCTGCCAGGGAGCTGGCAGCACTTCCCCCAGGGAAAACTGCCTTTTATCTCCTCTTTTTGTTGAACCATCCCACTTTCTGTTTTCTTAGGCTGGTCAGATATATCCTCTCTTGAACTTTTTTTTTTTCCTGTGTGTTTCTTTTATCCTCACTAAGAAATTTCACATTCCTTGAGAGGGTAGACTCACTGAACCTACAGTCCTCCTCTGGTGCCCATTTTAATGCTTTGTATATAATTATCACTTCATAAATATTTTTTGAATACCTGTAAATCTTTGGAAACTTAGATCCAGTTTCCTCTTCTATTAAAAAAAAAAAGCAGCAGAGACTAGAAAGAAATCAAATCTAAAATATCTTCTAACTTCAATTTGACTGTTATCATTAGGTCAGAACGTATTTTTGGAAGCTATATATACTAAGCAGAAAGATGGTTTTGTTGGTAATCTTAAACATCTATAAAATTAGTACATTTGCAGGGAATTGAACATGTTTTTTTAAAATATAAGTAATAGATCTGAGCTGTAGAACATTTTTTGTGAATTTTAATTCTAACTTCAGTATTGGAAGGACTATTAAGTATCTTTTTCTACTTTGACAATAAGTTCTGTGTGTGCTGGCACAAAATATTATTAAATAATAATACTGTGTTTCATAGTGCATGACCAGCACCTTTTTTTCTTTATAACAGGGAGACACTTCCTTTGTTTGCTTCACGGTGCCTCGTGTGTATGTGTGTGTGTGTGTGTGTGTGCACGTGTGTGTGTGCACGTTTGTGCGCGCGCACGCGTATGTATGTTTAAATACTCATAACATAAAGTTGACCACCTTAATTATTTTTACATTGACAGTTCTGTGACATTAATTACATTCACATTGTGGTGCCAACATTACCACTATCCACTTCCAGAACTTTAAAAATCT
This sequence comes from Aplodontia rufa, assembly GCA_004027875.1. Taxonomy (NCBI): domain Eukaryota; kingdom Metazoa; phylum Chordata; class Mammalia; order Rodentia; family Aplodontiidae; genus Aplodontia; species Aplodontia rufa. The sequence goes on along the minus strand of PVKS010007842.1, from coordinate 42,182 downwards.
TTCTCACCTGAGATTCTTTGCCCACTAAACACTAATTGTCCATTCTCTTTCCCATCTCTCAGTACCTCGTAACCACCATTATGTCTCTATGAATTTGGCCACTCTTGGAACCATGTGTATAGAAATTGTACACTATTTGTCCACTTGTTATTTGTTTCACTTGGGATAATACCTTCAGGATCTATCCATATTGTAGCCTCTGTGTGTGTGAGCATTTTGTTTTTTCATTCAGGCTGTTGATGGACACTTGAGCTGAATGGCATTCATTTTAATGCTTGCCTATCTTTTTGCACACCTACCCTCGATAGACAGAATGATAACCCAAGGATTTTTATGTATGCAATTCTATTAAGCTTTACTGTATATAAATAATGCAAGATTCATCCCATTTCCTTATTTATAGTCTTGACATTGTTTTATAAAACTTAAAAGAAGTAGTTAAGTTTTTGTTAGAACAAAGCAATCATTGTGGAATGCTCAAAAACATTCATATGTTTTAATCAGATTTTTGTAGTTGGAGATTGTTTTTATAAATATAATTTTATTGCTTTTTCAGTCAAAAAATTGGTAGAAACTTTTAGCATTTCTCATAGTTTTACATTTTCTTCTTATTCTGTATGTTAGACATTGAACATCAGATTTAATAACTTTCAGAGTATAATTACTAGAGTGATCCTTTACATTGTAAGAGAATTACACACCTTATAAAGCATATCAATATATTTTGTTTCATGAGGATTTTTAGTTGCCACAGAAACCCCAAAAGTTTGGCAACTATTAGCCTCTTGAAATAAAAATAAGATATAAAAATTATTGTTCCCATGTTAAAGATGAGGAGATTGAGTCTTGAAGGGACTAAGTAGCACATTTATTAATTGGTAGATTTGGGTCTCAAAGCCAGTTCTCCTACTATCATATTCTCAGGTCTTTCTAGTAGACCACGCTGCTCATTCCCTGAGAGAGATTTTTGGTAATACATTTTGGTTTTTTTATAATAGTAAATGTTACATGACATTTAGAATGGAAAATACTTCTATACTTTTTGCTTAGCATTTATGATAGAGTATATTTTCACCTCTTCATAGCCTATAACTCCATCCTCGCTTGGAAATGCTTTCATGTGGCTGGCTATACACGAGAATGGTTTGAGCATCTTAGAGTTCAACTCCATGGTAAGATTAAGTCCTAAAGTTTTACACTGAGCACACCATTCCCATTGCTCTATGTACTGTAAACAAAAGGCAACATAACTTAATCTGATTTTCCTCATCCTCAGCTAATATTTTTCCTAATAAACAGTCATTTCACAAATACAACTATGAAGACAATTTAATCTTTTAAAACCAAGATAAGATGGTTATCTGTTGTATTGAGAAAAATATTATGATCCCATGATTAAATTGCAATCATAGTTGTAATGGTGAAATGAATATTTTTTAAAGAATTAAGACAATTGTGTGCTATATAAAATAAAAATATTTAAGATATTGCTAAAGTATAAACGTCAATGATCAAAGTTTAAGTTCAGTTTCACTCAGGCTTCTATAACATAATTTCCCATAATATCCCCTTCCAGTTCACTTGTATGTATGTAGAGACTTAGAGCTTTTCACATAATTAAAAGTAAAGCCAAGGGGCTGGAGTGGTGGCTCCATGGTTGTAGCACTTGCCTGGTGGGCACAAGGACATGGGTTTATACCCCAGTACCATGTACACAATGAAGTGTCAAAGCAACAAAGGCTACGTGAAAAACTAAATAGAGTTGATTCTCTCTTTCTCCTTCTCTCACTGTCCTTCTCTCTCTTTAAATAAATAAAGTAAAACCAAACTGTTTTTTATATGTTCATGTAGTTTTCAAAAGTTCACATTATTTTCTATCACATTTCATGTGTCAGATTACTTAATGAAGACTATATTTTTTTAAATCTGGTGGTCAGGAATTGATAAATTCCAAGGTGCAGTGGACTCTTTTTATCTGTGGCAATAGTCAAAGATCACTGAAAAATTTTTGGAAATCAAACTGTCCTTTAGTGTTATAGTAACTGTTTTACCCTTATAAGTATTATAAAAAAACTTTATGAAGGCGTTAGTTTTCTGAATACTCTTTAGTTCTTTAATGTTAACTTGTACAGATATTAAAATCAGTGACTTAAGTCAACTGTACATCTGTACTGATCTGATCTTAGTTAAGTAAACTAGTTCCCTAGGCCAGGAAGGTAGATGGTGGCCAGCTGCTAGAATGGTCTCTCAGCTGACTTACATGTTCAGATCATTTTTAGACTGTGCATTTTTTGAATTCTGCTTTTTAAATTGTTTTAGAAACACAAGAAAGTGTGTTTCATGTATGACAAAGGGTTGCTGCCTCAATATATACAAATGTCATAAAACAATAAAAAATTATGGGGCTGAGGTGTACCTCAGTGGTAGAGGATGTGTTTAACTTGTGCCAGACCTTGGGTTCAAAATAGGGAAAAAAGAAAAGGAAGAAGAAAATTATTAACACACCAATATGTCAATGGGCCAAGGCAATTCATGAAAGAAAAAATTCAAATATTCAGTAAATGTATTTTAAAATGCTAATTTCACTAGAAATTAAATAAATATAATTTAAAACAATAAAGGTTCTATTTTTCACCAGATTGCAGAATTTTAAAAGAATGATGATATCCAGTGCTATTTAGACTGTAGTATGGAAAATGTAAATGCTATCACCTCTCTGGAAGAGAGTTTGGAAAAATTGTCTTTACTTTTTAGGCTAGCAATTCTTTTTTATTTTTATTTTTTTATTTTTTTTAAGAGAGAGACAGAGAGACAGAAAGAATTACTTCATTGTGACCGTGGTTCAAATCCACATCCTCACGCACGCCAGGCAAGCACTGTAACCTCTGAGCCACCACTCCAGCCCTGTTGTTAACTTTTAAAAAGCACAATGCTTAGCAATATACTTAACACTGCTTTTGTTTATGTACATAAAAGAATCCACCTATCCCAGGGTGAACTATATAAATTTGCCAGGACAGTATTTTACCATTTTAAGTCATAAAAGTATTAGTTTCATGTGGCTCAACCTAATATATATAAAGAGATATCTGACAGAACATATGAAAATATATTAACAGTGATTTTCTACTGAACACTGAATACAAGGGCTTTTTATTTTCTTCGTTTCTGATTTTTCTGCAGTGTTTTTTCAGAATTGAAAAGTATTTTAATTGTAATGGTAGATGATGCTTAAATAAACAGTACTACTACTATTTTAGATCATAATAGATTTGATTTTAGAAAAGAATTTTTACATTATGCCATAATTAGTATTAGCATTTTAATGGAGATTTATGTTTTAATCATTTCTCATCTTTCTCTGAACATAGAAAACATATAACATTTATTCTTTCTTTTCTTTGAAGAGGTTAATAGTCAGCTATGTGTACAAAAGTCTAATGACCTTTGGAGGTTATCAAGATGATTTTATGGTAGTGATTAACAACACACATTCAAAAGACAAACCAACAGAGAAATTACTTTTTGCCATGGCAAAACCCAAGGTGAGTAGAGCGCTTTCTGCCAGCTTTTTTACACTGATTCTTTTCACACTAAAACAGTTATTGAACAAAGACTATTCCAGAAGGAAAAACAGATGTTACTTAAACCATTATGGGTCCAAATCCTAACTTACTTTGTTCAATCTGGTTTCTTTGTCTTAAAGTTGGTATGACACTACTTTTGTCTTTTTAGTTTACAAATTTAGTGAAGGATGTTTACAAAATAATTAACCTAGTGCCTAGTATATAGAAGGTTCAAAAGAGATGGCCATGGAGTGTTTGTTGTCAGGTGCTTTACACACTCTCTTACTTACTTGGGGTTATCTGCTTTGTGGAACTATTAGAGAAAAGAGCAGAGTTCTATAATTAAAACCAACTTATTCCTTTACTATTTATTTATTTATTTATTTATTGTCCTGAGGATTGGACCCAGGGGCATTCAACCACTGAGCAACATCCCCAGTCCTTTACTATAACTACTCCTACTCCTACTATTACTCCTCCTCCTCCTCCTCCTCCTACTACTACTACTACTACTATTATTATTATAATTTAAGACAGGGTCTTGCTAAGTTGCTCAGGGCCTCCCTAAATTGCTAAGGCTGTTTTTCAACTTGTGATCCTCCTGCCTCAGCCTCCCAAGCCACTGGGATTACAGGCATGTGCCACCACATCCAGATCCCTTACTGTTTTTTTTTTTTCCTTTACTGTTTTTAAAGAACTATTTTTAATGTTTCTAACTGAAAGCAACAAATAAAAGGGCTGCATTCTAACATGCAATGCTATAGTCAAAAGAATAAGAAATTGGTTTTCCTAAAACTTCATCTTAAAATTATCAACTAAAAGAGATTATTTCTTCAGAATCTGAAGCTTTAACAAAAATGGCAGAGATCTGTATGCTGATCATCACATTTCCTAATATTGCCACTAAATTTGGTTGTTTTTTGAGATTCATTCTTTCTGCTGATTTAAGTAATGGAAAAACATGACAGTGCCTTGGTAGTGCTGGATGTGTAAGAACTCCTTTGTGTGATCTGCAGAGAAGGGAATTCTGGTAGTCTGGGCACTTGGAAACGGAGATCACCCATGGCTAACCCTTAACTCTCTTGCCATCAGTGCAAACTTCTCAGGAGCATAATGATTCTGATTTTCTTGTTTTAGATTCTTGAAATTACTCTCTTGATCGCCAGTTATATCAACAACTTCCAGCAGCAAAAGGCAGCAGTTCATCACCTGTCTGCTCCAGCACTGCTCTCAGCCAGGACCCAGGGATCCCAAGACAAAGCAACAGGAACCCAGCCCCTTCCTTCAAGCAGCAGACCCACCAAAGGCCCCACCCTACTGTGAAAGCTCAGGAGCCTGAACCTTCAGTTCTTGTCCTCTTGTAGTGGCCTTACAGGCTGGACGAAAGCTCATTCACACTCCAGCCATATGGCACCTGAACACCAGTATTCCAAACTTTAGCAATAATAGAGGTTACTCTCTTATCTGACTCTTAAATATTTAAATAACAATAAAACATGAACACAAAATTTGCCAACACACTTATTTTCTTTTAAATAGGATAGAATTTTCTTTCCCATTTTCCTGGACATTAGAGACATCAAGCAGTGTGGCTTTTCCTTTCTTTTTCTTTATTCTGGCAGTCTTTAGAAAGGGAGATTTCATACTTTCACTTGGTATATCTGTTAATTATTTGGAAAAGCTCACTGCCAAAATTGTAAGTACTGTAATTAAATGTGTGTTTAATTAACAAGGGGTATTTGGAAAGGAGTGGGGTACACAGCATAAGAATCAGCTGCATGTGATGTGGAGGGGTAAATTTTTAGAGCAAGTGCAATAAATTTTCTGACTCTGTGAATTATTACATGAGAAAACAGGAGTTAGCTAACCAGAACTTCCACTGTGGTATTAGAAAGTATACCCTATCACCTTTGCAGATCACTGGAGTGTAAAGTTTAAAACGAAACCGTAATTCTTGACATTCCTTGGCTGTCGCACAAGTTCACTGGAATATTGCTCACATTTCCTTGCATTTGGTACTGGGTCAGCTTGACCTTGTTTGTTCAATATCAGTATCTTTGAAAACAAAGACAGTCTTTAAAACTTTGCCTCTCACACAGTCCTTTCTAATTATAGTTTGAAAATAAGTTCCAAAATATTTATTAAAAAAAGAAATAGAAAACAATTCTTCTATCAAAGAAGGTAACGTTTTAGTTGACAGAGTCAACTTTTACTTTTACTTTTGTAGGTTAGGTCAGTACATTCTAATATGTGTCAAAAAATGTAATGAGGATTCATGATAAAAATGAAACTGTGATAAGACATGAAAATGATATTATGGAAATGTTTAACTGTAATAGTAACCGTGAGTGTACTTAATTTTATTTATGTGTAGAATATTCATATTTATTTTTGGACGTATATTTATCACTTTTGTGTCTTTTTTTAGCCAATTTGAGAAAAATGTTAGCTGCTGAATTAATTTGTTATCAGAGCCTTCATATTTTCTTCTTTGCTGCTTTCTCCCTGTGGCAATGTACTGTTCTCACACTAAGCCTTTAAAATAAATGTTCCTTCCTTTGAAGGAGCAGAGCCAAAAAATACATTACTCAAGTAATGCAGTACTTTATTGGTAACAACGAAAAGAAAAATTTTAAAAATCTCCATAGAATACATTTCCAGTGACCATTTTCTCTGTATCTTTTGAGGCACAGCACTCACTGAATAAATAAGTTTTTAAAAATAAACTGATCACCAATTTGGGGGGACTCTCTGGAGTCTTTTGGCTGGGATACAGAATTTGTGATCTCCCAGAAAAACATTTTATAGTCATGAGTTGGTGAGCCAGGAGCTTGGTGGAACTGCTACGTATGTGTGAGAACTTTATTCTCAGGCAGTGTTTCATTTACCATCTGGTAAGATCCCTCTTCTCCCCACTCCCCTGTAATCTTCTAATTTAAAAATAAGTAATGAAGGCTTAGCTTAAACTGTAGTACCTTAGACTTGGCATTTATTTTTGATAGAGCAGAGATAAAATATTTTGATGGAAAGAAATCAATTTTCTGTAACTGATGATGTGAAAATTTTATTTTCTGGAAAATTACTTATATAGTCATTTAAAAAATTCAAAGTATGTTATTATGATTGGTTACAAAAGAATGTTTCATGTTTAATTGTAATGTTTGTCTCCTATCATTTTCTCTCCTTTCAATCATAATAAATGATTTACAAAACCCATTTTGAGCATTATCTTTTGAATAATCCTCACAAGATACCTATGTTTTCTGTCAAAGCTAAGGTGTTCTTCTAGTGAAAATGGTAGTTAGTACCTCCTTCTCTTACATTCATGCTTTGTCTTCGATATTGCTTTGTTTTATACCTACAAAAGGAAACTGTTTTGGCACATTGTAACATTGATAGATGTGTACACGTATTGATAGAATTGTGTGAATATGTAAATAGAAATTTTGGTCTTCCCATGCTTTCATAATATACTCCTTAAAGGAGCTTATTTCACTCAGGTGAATTTAATGGACTGTGTGTTATAAACATGTATTTTTATTTTTTAAAGAGAGAGGGACAGTAAGAGAGTGAAAGAGAGAATCAATTTAATTAGTTTTTCATCTGGTTTTCATTGCTCTAGCACTTTGTTGTGTATGGGGTTCTGGGGTTTGAACACATGCCTAGGTCCTAGCACATGCCGGGCAAGCTCCGTAACTGCTGAGCTACCGATCCAGCCCCTCTAAACATCTATTTTAAACATTGTGGACTGTGTGTGTATGTGTACATGTGTGTGCATGTGTATGCCCACATGCCCTTCAAAACAAATAGTGCCACATTTTGCAAATGGATTCAACTCTAAATTTACAAGAGAAGTGAGTCACACTTGTAAAGAGACTTTGTTACAGAATATGTTTTTTTTCATTGGTTTGGAAATCTTTTTCATAGGAAAAAATATGGTGATCAGGTTCCTAGAATATATATATATTTTTTAAAGAGAGAGTGAGAGAGAGAAAGAGAAAATCAATTTTTATTTATTTTTCCATCTGGCCTTCATTTCTCTAATATTTTAGAGGTTGTGTATCTGGTGCTGGGGTTCAAACCCAGGTCCTTGGGCAAACTAGGCAAACACTGTAACTGCTGAACCACCCCTCCAGCCCCCTAGTCTATACCTTTTTTTTTTTTTAAGAGAGAGGGACAGTGAGAGGAAGAGAGAGGGGGAATCAATTTTATTTAGTTTTTCATGTGGCTTCCATTGTGTCAACACTTCTTTGAATATGTGGTGCTGGGGTTCAAACCCATGTCCTCATGCATGCCAGGCAAGTGCTGTCACCATGGAGCCACCACTCCCACCCCTAGAATATACTTCTGACTCGTAATTGAACTGAAGTGTAATCCTGAAGCACTAACCACCACAGGTATACCCATATTTCTCTAGTAAAAAGGTTTTACGTTTTCCTGGGATGCCAAGGACACGTCCTCTATTCACCTATCACCCAGGCCCCAAGGAATCTGCCCTCCTCAAGGTGGAGGAGCCATGGGCTCATTTCTGCCTGGAAAGAGGCTCCAGCAGTGGTGAATGAGGAGGGGAAGAAAGGAGCAAGAATAAGTTGGTGGGAAGGCTTCTCTGCTGTCAGTCTTGGCAGAAATCACATCTCTCATTTTCCCACACTCACTTCTTCCTAAAAGAAGGGTTTTACTACAGTTAGAGAACTTTTTCCCCCTTTAAGCTCAATGAAGGTAAGTCCACACATAGATATTTAGAGTAAAGTAAACTCCGTTTTGTCAGTGGGACCAAGATGCAGGCTTTTGTGGGGCATTTAAGTGGAAAAGTCGGTCCTGCAATAAAGAGGCGGGAGGCTGGGATGAGGAGCTGAGATCAACACTTTTTCTAGGCTGGGATTTTACTTGCTGAATTTAATGTTATCTAAAAGGAACATAATCACAATGATTCTGGAGGCACCTTTGTTATCAACACCAACCCCCAAACCTTCACTGTATGCTTTATAATTATTTTGTAAGCCCATAATAATCAAGGAACAAAATATTAGAAAGTAACTCCAAAATAAGACACACATGCTCACTTGAATCAGAACTTGAATCAGAACTACTTTTTTCCCAGTGCTTTGCCAACATAATCTGCTGATAACTAGGGGGTGGGGCAGGGTGAGATCTCAGTTTCTGAAAGTGCTGTTAGGTTACAGCATGGTTCTATTACAATCAGATGACTCCTAACTGTGACCGTGGTAAGGGAAAACTAAGCCCCTGTCACTACGAGGCTCTAATGAATTACCAAGAACCATCTGTAGGAACTGAATGTTGGGTACTACGACAGCAGATGGCTTAGAAGCTGTTAACTAGAATTCCTGGAAAATATTGTGAACTCCAGTAAGAGTTGCCTTTTATGAGAGAAAAATGTATAGAAAGGGTATAACTTTTAAAAAGCTGGAGGAAAGCTCTTACTTGGTATTGAACAATGTGCAGATGCTAGATGAGATCTCCAACTCCCCGTGTCCTTCACGCCTGTTCCCCTCTGCTGTGCCCCCAACAGTTGGTTAACAGGATCACTACTTCACCAATGAGAGGGAAGCAATTGACTTTTCTCTCTTTTCCCAAGCTTCACTTTCTATTGTCTACTAACTACATTAGACAGCATCTTTTTTGTGTAAATTCCAAAATTTAACTTGAACTAAGTTAGACAAAATGAGAAAACTCATTTTTATCATTCTTATTACAAGGATCCTAGGATGTCTTGTATAATCAAAGGGAGAGCTGAGCAATAAATTCATAAGAAAGGTGAAGACTCAGAAGAGCCTTGGAAACAACCAGAGCCATGAGATGTGCCAGAACTTTCTCTTCATATCCATGTAATTCATGTTCTCTAACTGCAAAATGACATCATCATTTAGTAGAACATGCTAACTTCCTTCAAAGGACAAAAATTAGTTTTTCCAATTCAAGTTCAAAAAATTCCAGGAAAGGACTCTGATTAATCCAATCATGCTAGGTGTTAACTCAGAACCACCTCAGACTTAGCAATAGGATAATGCCTAAGTAAATTATGAGAAAAAATCTACATAGTGGAATATTGTACAGCCATTAGCATTATGTTTATGATGCATTTTTAAAAATTGATGTAGGGAAATACATTTAAAATAAGGATGTTAATTAACTACAGTATAATTACAATTAGAATAAAACATTAAAATGTTTAGTAGCTATCGGGTAGACAATTCTTTCTCTTTATTTTTTCTGTATGCCATTGTTTTTTACATTGCATCACTTGGAAAACAAAGAGGAAAAGGTGAAAACTGTTACTTTCTTAGCTCTCCTTACTAGCCTCCATGTGGCCTACTAAACACTGAAAAACATCCTTTATGCAACTGCAAAGAGTTATCACATTGCAACTCAGTCTTAGTCACAGCACACTCTTTTAAAAATCTTGTTTGGCTTCTCATAACCAATATGATCAAATCCAGAATCCAAGATGCTCCACAACAGCCCAGTCTATCTGCACACTTTGCTCTCCCACCTCAGCTCTGCCAGGCACTTTATATGCTCGCACCCCAAACAGTTCACAGTTCCCCCAATAGAGCAGCACACACCTTCACATCCTTCTGCGCTATTGCTCACCCAGCAAGTAGCATAAAAGTCTCTCCTTCACCAGCTTTGAAATCCTTGAACTCTACTGGAGTGATTCAGTAGGCAAGCTCAAGCCTTTGTATACTCTTCAGAAGAATTTTCATGTACCCAGGAAGGTCACTTTCTTTGTCCAAGCTTCAAGAGAAATAAAGAGGAGGGACTCAATCAGATAAACCAAATGGATCAACGTTAAGTCAATGCTGGTGAATAGGACCCAGTCAGATAACCTTTAATTTCCTTATTACTGGGCTCCCTTCTTCAACTAGCTATTCCAGTTATCCAAATAACTGCACACTTTAACTGCTAGTACTTTGCCTAGTAAATAGCAAGTACTTGTCAAAATTGGTATCTGTTGTTATTGTTAGCAATATCAAGAGGCCTCCTGAAATGAGCATGCAAATGAATTCTGAAACTCTAGAACCCAAATCATTACAATCTATCTCATATTTGTTCACGAGTTTACAGGTGTTAGTTAGCACCTGGATGAAGATGCGGGATCTTGTGAGATGTATCAGCCTTTCCTGAAATCATCCTACTCCATTGAACTCCACTCTCATCACATCCATTTCTACGGCAACTGTAGCTTCTCTGTCTTAAAAATGCACCGTGTTCGGAGGATTTTGTTCCCAAAGACTTTATCTGAAGCAAATTTTATTTTATCAATCATTTGCCTCATTTCCAAGAATATGTTCAGTATATTTCTTTGTTCAAAGTTGCAAACCAGGCTGGTGATGTAGCTTTGTGATAAAGTTTTTGCCTAGCATGTCCTGGGTTCCATTCCCAGCACAAAAATGTTGCCAACCATCAGCTTACCACATAATAATAACAAGAACATATATTTATCTAATTTTAAAAACACATAATCTTTCCCTGTTAACAGGATCAGGAATAGAGATTCAGAAAAATTAAATAATTTACCCATTATGGCAATATGATAACTTAGCTAGTATGGCTGAGTCAGGAATTGAATCCAGGACCGTCTTACTTCAAAGTTTATGTTCTTAGACATCACACCATAGAAACTGAGCCAAAAGGCAGAGGGTTGGAGTCAGAGAGTATCTTCTTCAAATATTCAGGACATCTTGGGCAAAGGAGCTTGGGTCAAACTCAAATTCAAAGCAGACCAAATACTATGATGGCCAGGAATGTCTCATCAGCTCTGCAGCCATAGTCACTTTTGTTCTCATGTAGATTTTCTGTACCTCTTCTACAAAGCTTACCTCCCTTGTTTCCTTGTACTGCTAGGAAGCCATTTATATCTTTCTGGAGGGTCAGGATCCTGTCTTGCTATCTCTATTAATCTGTGTAGCACATCACCTGCGTGTAATAACAACCCAATGTTTGTTATTGATCTGGAGATTCCTGGAGATCTACACAGAGACCACTTAGTTCCAAGAAAAATAATCTACATTCATAAAGCATGATAGAACTAAACATTCTAAAAGTTAGAAAACGTTAAAATTACTAGAGGTTTAAATACTCTTTGTTTCTAGTAAATTACTAGTAAATAGCTCAAGAGACTGATTGGCTTTCCCAAATCATGTCTTTTGGGGAAAGAAAAGTAAAATCTGAGAGAGAGCAGAAACCCTTGGCATATAGTCGGCATTCAGTACACTTATTTTTAATAAATCAACTCGTCTGGCCCCGTTGCTCTCAGGGGCCAGGATTGTAACCACTGTTCACCGCACCCTTTCTCATCCTGGGGGCTGGTGCTGAAAAGTGAGGATGGAACAGGAACGCCGGGAACTACATTTCCCATGAGGCCCCTCTTCCTACGCAATCGCCGCCTCGACGTCGTTCCCATGGCAACCCAGGAGCGCGCACACTGCGGCTCAACCCGGAGCCCGTCAGCCGCCGAGCTCTAGGCTGGGCCCTAGGCCGCGCGCGCGACAACTTTGGGGGCGTCCCCGCCACGATGCCCAGGTATTCGCGTAACCCTGCTGCACCCGCCCTACGTTCCCCTTGAGAGCCTCTTCTTTTTCCGAGCCCAACCTGGACGGAGTGGGGAGGGAGAGGCCGCTCAGAGTGTGCTGGGGAGAGAGCGCCCACCTGGACCTGCTGCTGGGAGATCGTGGTCTGTCCTGCGTGCCCCCTGGATCTGATGGTTAGGACCCGTAGGAACTGTCCTCGAGCATGCGGATTCTGCCGCAAGCAGCTAGAAAAGGAAGGAATTTGGAAAGATCATCAGTTCCATCCATTCACTCTTTAAATAAGTGTCCTGTGCGCGCGGGTCTGTCCAGGCGCAGGGTGGGCGGCGGTGAGCTAGATCGCAGAGCCTTCCCTCTGCGGCCTCCCCTGCGGAAGCCGGGGTTCTCAGCTACACACTTAGTGGGAAACTTGGAAAGCGCTGTGGAAAGTGTAGCATCGTGTTGAGGGGGGTGGGTGTAAAGTTTTGATGGCCTTTAAAATACATTTGCGCGCTTCATTTTTATGAGGTCCATTTAATCTACCTATATACGAGATAAGACCTAAACCCTCTCTGAACAACTTACTAGGACCTACGGACAGAGGTCACCCAGAATAAATCTTTTTCTCACCGTTTGGATCAGCGATGTGATCCCTGCTGACTTTATGAATTTAGGATGGAAAAATGGTTAGCTTTCCATCGTTGGTTACAGTTATAAGGCTATGATCACAGTTACAAATTTCTACAGGTGGGATGCCTGATTACAGCACATTTTCCCTCCCTGCTGGGCATTTGAAAAGCAAACAATCACGTTTTGGAAGAATAATGTGTGAACTGAGAGCAGGCAGGCCCAGACCCAGTGCCAGGAAGCGTCTCCTGTGAAATAAATCCATGACTTTTAGTACAAACATGTAGGAGCTCCTCTTTTGGCTTCTTCCTTATTCCTGGTTCTATACTAGTAATAATTAAAAGCTCTCAAAAATTTTTGAATGTTTATAAACCAGGCCCTAAACTAAAAGAACTGATCACATTGTACCAATCATGACAACCCTATAATAGTTGCATTTATTATTATTATTATTTTTTTACATTTTAGAAATGAAGAAACAGACTTGAGCCAGAGGACTACCAAGAGGTTTGCATATATTAGGTGCTTATTAAATATTTGTTTAATAAAGAAATGAAGGATCAAGAGACCCTACCTCATTTGCCCAAGTTCACATAAATAGTATCAGATGCAGAGCCCAGTGCAGTGGTGCAGGCCTGTAAGGCTGAGGCAGGAGAATTACCAGTTCAAAGCCAGCATCAGTAAGTTAGTAGGTCCCTGAGCAGTTTAGCGGTGTGGCTCACTGGTTAAGCGGGCCTGGATTCAATCCCTAGTACCAAAAGGGAAAAAAAATAGCAGGAGTCAATAGGTCTCCTCTGTTTTTTAGTTCAGTACAGTGCTCCTGTTTCACTTGGACTTAAAAAGAAAAAGATATAATCTTATTTAAAATTTGAATATAGAGAGGGCTGGAGCAGTGGCTCAGCAGTTTGAGCATTTGCCTGGCATGCACAATGACCTGAGTTTAAACCCCAGCACCACACCTAAGTGTCAGAGAAACAAAGGTCACATGAAAAACATAAATAAAAAAAATTTTTTAAAAAGGAATGAAAAGAAAAAATGGTTTTCAAAATCTTTGTAATTTTAGGTAAATTTTTCTCTTCAGTCTTTATACTTTTATATTTTAAAAAAGAAAATTTGGGCCAAAAACACTTTTAAAAAAACAAAGAAAAAATTGGGGGCAAAGGTTATTTAGTACACTGGTTTTGCATGTTCCCCATCTTCCTAGATGACTGAAGTGGTTGGTGGTTCCCAAGTGGTACATTTCCAAAATTCTTCATACCTTAGTGTGTATCTGAGAAGTCTTGTACCTTGCTGGGCGGCTCCAAAATAGGAAAACTTCAATGCCTGATAATAAAGGTTCTGCTTATCAATTTCAATATTCTTCAAAGAACTTGTTCAAAGAAAAAAATTGCAAAATGACAGATGTTTTGCCAGGTTATTGTTCCCAGATAAAAGCATTTTCTTTTGTAAATTTTACCAAAATAAAATTTATCTGCTTGAAATAAATAATTTAAAAGATCCTTTTGTTTCTCTGCTTCTCATCTAGTGAAACTCTCTGGGAGATTGCAAAAGCTGAAGTGGAAAAAAGAGGAGGTAATGGAAGTGAAGGTGATGGAGTTGAAATTGGAGAAAAATCTGTTTTCTTCATTGGCAGTAAAAATGGGGTAATGGTTTAAATTTTTTTTTCCAATCATTGAGGTTATTTAACCACCAGAGGCAAAATTTATCTTAATACTTTAATTAAAATGTAAGCATTTTCACCAGTGGTGAAATGCACCAGTGGTGGTACATGCCTGTAATCCCAGTGACTTAGAAGGCTGAGGCAGGAGGATCACAAGTTCAAGGCCAGAAACAGTAACTTAGCGAGGCCCTAAACAACTTAGTGAGACCGTCCAAAAAAAAAAAAAAGGCTGGGGATATGGCTCAGTAGTTTAGTGCCCCCTGGTTCAATCCCCGGTACCAAAAAAGCAAGCAAGCAAACAAAAAGAAAATGTATATACTTTCACACCTCTAACCAGGTGACAAATCTGGGTTAGCCTGAATTATAAAATAACTTATTATTAATCTTGGAAAAGTTATAACAGTAAACAAAACTTTAGAAAAATTTTCTTTTTTTATTTTGTAATTTTAAAATATTCAGAACTTCTATCTCAATTGAGTATAAAATCCAGGATTAATTTAAATATCTAAGAATAAAAATCAGTAAGTCAATATCTTAATAATATTCATATTTTGGATTCAGTCACTCTTAGGAATCTTTTTAAAGGAATAATTCAATTGTGTCGAGAGTGTGTATCAAAGGATTGTTTGAAAAATGTGGGGGGAAATAAAGCAGCAGGGCTATTGGACCACTGATTTGTGACAGGGACCCTTCCCCACTCTCTGTTAAGTTTCCTAGTCAAAATTTTGGAAGCAGCCACACAGCATGAACAGATGCATCATGTCTTCACGGAGCTTTGCTTGACACACAAAATTCCTGCCTGGGAGGCAGAATGGCTGGTGACCCTGTCTGAAATGCATCAAGGCTTGCCAGATGCAAAACGCTAAAATTCAAGTAGTATCGTAGCTCGTTTGTTTTTGGAGTTTCAGTTCCTGCGCTTCATGCTTTTATTTAAGGGCCCTGACATAATAGGAAGGTTTTAGAAGCTAAATTCTGCACTAGCGAGGCTGCACGTTCAACACCCCTCTTGTCTCCACCTGTGTCTCAGAAGGCCCTCCCTGCACAACCAGACAGCATCGTGTGGGGATATTGGCTACATAGATTATGTTTATTGGCAGAAATAATTATATAATCATAAAGGATTGTTAGTGCGTACCACTTTATTTTGAAGGATAAAGAGAAGAAACTGTTGCTTCTATTGTTTGGTTAATAGTAGTCATTGTCAAAGAAGTTAATGGTCTTGCTGCCTTCTCTCTTTCCTTCCAGCCTTGTATGCATCCACCAGTAGGCACGTGTTGAACACCTATTATGTGCCAGCTGTCTTGCTCAGCACTGTGGGCGCAGGAATGAAAGACATTTTGTACTGTGAAGGAACTTGTGTACTAGTACTTGCACGGCAATACCATGAGACAGATGCTATGGTGAAAAACAGGAAGGACACTTAGTCCAGCACAAGAGACTGGGAGATTGGGAAAGCCTCCTTAGAGAGTGATGTCAAAAGCTTAAAAGGCCAAAAGTAAGGAAAAAGCAGCAATTCGGATGAAGGGGGCCAGGAGAGTAGCCAAAGGAGAGACCCAGAAAAATGTATGAAACAGACTGCAACAAACAGGAGAGGGAATGGACTAGACAAATGTAATAGGACTGCCAGTCAGTGCTGATTGCTGTTTTGATGGGCACCAAGGCAACACTAATCTTCCGTGTCCGTGTGACCATTCTCCAGCATCACTCACTGGCATGGGTGCAGGCAGGGAGGAGGAAGGTGATGGAGTTTCTCTGGGATTAGTGTTTACTGGTTGGGAAGCCTAGGGCAGAGTTGACATTTGCAAGAACTGATTGTAATGGTAGACTATTACATTCTAACATGAAAAAGGGGAGAAGTGAAAGTAGAAGAAGGCTGATGGAGGAGGAGAAACTTTTGGGGATCAATGGAGTTTTGAGACCTTTCACTAAGGCTGAATGACCACTTTAGGGATTCCTGAAAAAGTGGCTGGGAATGTGTTATTTGCATGGTGATTTAGGAAGTGGTACAGTTCCCGGCAGGATGAAATGATTTAAGATGTAATGCCAGCCATGGAGGTGCACATCTGTAATCCCAGCAACTCAGGAGGCTGAGACAGGAAGATCACAAGTTTGAGGCCAGCCTCAGCAACTTAGCAAGACCCTGTCTCAAAATAAAATAAAAAGCGTTGGGGATGTGACTAAGTGGTAGAGCACTCCTGGGTTCAGTCTCTAGTACCACAAAAAAGGAGGAGAAGGAGAAGAAATATTGGAAATGACATGTGGTACACATGGAGTTGAGGGAAAAGGCTTCTGTGAGGAGTCAAATGCATTGAGAGGTCAGGTGTGAAGTTGATATGACAAATGACAGTACTGAGAGGGAGATTGTGACAGAGATGACAGCCATGGGAGCAGATGGTACAAGCCTCTGAGGATTTTGCAAGAGGAAGGAGGTAGACTATTTGGGGATAGCACTGGGGAGTAAGAGGGCCCTGAAACACACAGGAAGGCATGAGAATAAATAGCCTTCTTTATGCAGCAGAGGAAGTGGTTCAGGAATAGCCATATTTTCATGAAGGCCATCAGGTGGAAAGAACATTCTGAAGAAGAGGTTGAGATATTGGGAAGTGTCCAGTCATGGAGCTGGAGTTATACGAGGAAGGGTTTCTGAGGAAGGGAGTACAGGGGATTATCCGCTCAGATGAGGGACAGTATAGGGGATAACAGAATTCAGATAGATCAGGGGAGAAGAGTGGACTTTTGGTATGATTGAAGATGGAATTCATCTTGAAGGTCTCTAAATGAATTTGTACTAGCTTTTGTTTTGTTTTGTTTTGTTTTGTTTTGTTTTGTTTTGTTTAAAAAGAGTGAGAGGGAGAGAAAGAAAGAGAAAACCAACTTTATTTAGTTCTTCATCTGGCCTTTCTTTCTATGACCCTTATTTGCGTATGTAGACCTGGGGTTCAACCCGGGTCCTTGCACATGCCAGGCAAGTGCTCCATTTGGTTTATGGAGTTATTCAGGCTGGCGATCTCTTTATTGATTTTTTGTTTTGATGATCTGTCTAATGGTGACAGCGGAGTGTTGAAGTCTCCCAGTATTATTGTGTTGTGATCAACGAGAGGTTTGATGTCATGAATTTATTTATTCACATAGTTGGGTGCACTGTTGTTTGGAGAGTAAATATTAACTATGGTTATTTCTTCCTGTTGAAGGGTTCCTTTTAGTATGTAGTGGCCTTCTTTATCTCTTTTGATTGATTTATGATTGAAATTTACTTTGTCGGATATAAGTATAGCGACACCAGCTTAGGAACAATCATTATTAATGTGGTGATGTTCCTCTGGATATGTTTGTGTTTGTTTTGCTCAATATGTATGTGTATCTTTTCCCACATATTGGGAAAGGATTTTTAATTGAAAATAGGGTCATGCTAATTTATTATGAATGTCTTACCATGTAAGTATACCATTGTCATTGCTAAAAGCTACATATTTTCCCAGTGTGTGGATTATCACAGTCAATTTAGACAGTCCCCTATTTTGGGATATTTATGTTGTTTCCAGCTTTTCAGTTGACTGTAACACCTGTCAATGAATATCCTTAGACAATATTAAAATTGTTGACACTAATCTCAATTCTTTATATATCTCACTACAAAAAAATTGAATTTGATCATATTCCACATATAATCTGGAATAATTTATTATCCTTTTTGTAAAAATTATAGAGTTTTTTTGGCTTTAAAAAAAACTCAAATATAGTAAATGTGCTGTGTTTTCAGCAATCCACAGTTTCCAAACTATTTCCCTTGGAGCCCAAAGGTTTTCTCCAGCAGAACTTTCCCTGCTATTCCTTTTATATCTGTTTTCTTATAAAAAGTAATTGTTTACAAAAAAATTATACACTCTCTCTCAAACCACTGGACTGGTCCCTGGATAAGAATTGAGGTTAAGTGTCATGGTTAGTGGCAGAGATTGGCCCAAACCTATATTTCCTGACTTCTAAAAAGAATCTAAAATAAATGCATTCTTTATAATTAAAGTGTTCTAACCCAGTGTCTGAGCTGCCTACCTGGAACATATTTGCAACATGTCCTGTGTTCGTATGTTATCTTTTTTCTTTATTTCCACTTCAACAATTGGAATGAAAAAATTTTAGAAGACACTAATCATCAGCTTAACCAGTAATTAGCTTGTTGGGTAGAGAGAAAATTTAAGACAGCTGCCAAGTTGACCACTATAGTGAGGTGTGATTTGCTAATATTTGTCATCTGTGGGACTTTGTCATTATAATAATAGCAGTGTAGTTACACCGTGATGGAAAGTTGACAGTTAACTTTTTCCACTTATCAAACTTTAGAACAATTCTGAAAGTTTCTTGTTTCCAGGTAATTTATCATTCAAGTGATTAAAAAAAAGCTATTTTAAGCTGCAATTATGAACACTAATCAAATTTTACATATGGATGACATTAATGCAGTATTCTTTTTTTTTCAATTTCCAGGGAAAGACTACTATTATTCTAAGGTGTCTTGACAGGTAAGTGTTACATTAACCTTTAGACTACATTTATGCTTATTCTAGTTGTACCAGGCAAGTTAGATTCTAACTTTATTTGGAAGGAGACAAAATATTTAGTTTTTAATGGGTCCTTAGTATAACCTTTAAGAGCTCCTTTACAGATAAGACTAATGACAAGCCAAAAAATATGGGATTAATACTGAATTTTTGTATTTGAGGGAGAAATGTCACCATAATTACCGGGCCTCCTATAGTGCTTACATTCTTTTTGCCTATGCTACTTTCGTATTTAAATTATTTTTACTCTACCTAATGTATGATTATTTGAACAATGACTGTTATCTCTGAGTTACTCAGGAATACATTTTTGAAACACAACGTAGGTCCTCAAACTGTATGTTTTGCCAATTGTTTTCTACACTTCCTAACCTCTTATACTTTAGAAGCATTCCATCATCTTGAGTTTTAGGATTAAGATTGGTAGATGTTGCAGGAAGTTGATATGGAAAACCTTCCATCAGTTTTAGACGATAACTTTCTATTCCTTTCTATCTAAAGCATGTTTTTTCCAACTTTCTAAAAAACATTTTGAAAAATATTATTAAAGAATACAAAAAGTAGAATTCTGTCTTCAAATAATTTCTTTCACCAGCAAAATTGTTCCTTAGAAGAGTTGTGCAGACTCACGCCTGTGTCATCCTGCCAGGTCCAGGAATCATGGTTCTCTTTAAGCTACGTTTACATGTTTCCCATAATAAATCATCTGATGCATATTAGTTTAGGATGGAATATTATAAGCTACTGCATTGAATTGAAAATTATCAATTTCAATTCCTTGATGGATAAAGGATAATTATCCAAATCGTAGGTTAAATATTAGGTTTTACAAGTTTTGTCTTAAAAGCAGTATTTGTCTTCATAAAAGGAGATTTCTGTCAGGAAACACAGCCAAGTACAATTATATATATATATATATATATGTGTATATATATATATATATACACATATATATATATATATATATTTCAATTTGTATAAATGTAAAAAAAGATATCCATAGGTGCGATTAAAAGTATTTAATAAATATATAAATCACAGATTTAAAATTGGGGTTTTTTGTTGTTCTCCAAATTAAAAAAGGTTTATATCATTATTTGGCCTTGAAAAGGAAAGAAATCCTGTCACATACTACAACATGGATGAACCTTAAGGACATTTTGCTAAGTGAAAAAAGCTAGTCAGCTAAAGACAAAGCCTATCTGATTCCTTTTATATGAGGTATCTAGAGTAGCCAGACGCATAGAACAGAAAGTAGAATGGTGGCTACCGGAGCCTGTGGGGAGTGACAGTGAGAGTTGTTGATTAACGGGAGTGGAGTTTCAGTTTTGCAAAACGGGTAGTTCTGGATATTGGTTGCAGAACAATATGAATATATTTAATATTACTGACCATACACTTAAAAATTATTAATCTTATTTTATGCATTTTAACCACAATAAAAAATTAATAAACCATAAAACTGCTTACCAAGCAATATAAACTATAATGTAGACAGTCTATCAAATAATTTTAATGTTTTCCAAACCATTTGTTTATACTCATTAAATCGGTAGTAGTTAGGTCCCTTGTTCCCCACATCAAGGCTGAACGTAGACCTGATGGCAGTGCTTCCAACATGGCAAGACACGGAGCGCTTGTGCCCCAGCGTGTCCACTGACACAGCCAGACCCATCACTTCTCCACTTTTCTCAGCAAAGTGCTGCCGCATCATGCAGATGCCATTGTTCACTCTGCAGCTGCTGCTAAAGTCCACTGAGATGGTTTTTAAAGGCTATTTATTTCTTATATAAAAATTACGTTAATGTCTACCTCAGTGGTGTTATTCAAGGTAAATTCTTTACTTATGAAGTTTTTAGGAGGAAGCATAAATGAATTGGGTAAAATAACAGCATAAGAAACTAATGTCATCCATCTGGTAATACCACCGTCTGTCTCATTGCACAGGGATGAGCCAGCAAAACCAACCTTGGCTTTGGAATACACATACGGAAGAAGAGCAAAAGGACATAACACAGTGGGTGTTTTTTTTTTAATGATATTTCTGTGTCATAGATGGGGAGGAAGTAACGTTGCTAACTTGGTTTTACATTTTCCATCTTGCCTACAATCAGTAAGCATAGCCAAATGTACGTGTCCAAGCTATATACTGATTCGACTGCTATGAAACAAATCCAAACTATGAAAATATTTCAGCCTTCTCGTTTGTTATGTGTGAAAATGCTGAAATAAGGGGGCTGTAATGGTAGCTAAGCAGTTGGAGAGCTTTCCTGGCATGCATGATGACCCAGGTTCAAACCCCAACACCACATACACAACTAAGGGTCTGAGAAACAAAGGCCAGATGAAAAAATAAATAAAGTTGAGGGGCTGGAGCTGTGACTCGGTGGTCACAACACTTGCTGGCATGTACAAAGATGTGAGTTCAAGCCCCAGCACCACATACACAACAAAGTGTCAGAGCAACGAAAGTCACATGAAAAAAACAAATAAAATTGATTCTCTCTTTCTCTCTCATACTGTCATCCTTTCTTAAAATAAATAAACAAATAAATTAAAATATGCTGAAATAAGATTTCTTTGCAACTTTATTGTACAGTTCTTTAGCTTATTTGTATTAATTATGTCAATGTGGCTTTTCTTTTCTTCCCCTCTCTTTTTTCTTTATTATTTTATTTTATTTTTGTACTAGAAATTGAGCCCAGAGGTGCTTTCCCACTGAGCTACATTTTAGCCCTTTCTTTTCTTATATTGAGACAGAGTCTCAATAAATTGCTGAGGCTGGCCTCAAACTTTTGATCCTCCTACTTCAGCCTTCTGGGTAGCTGGGATTACAAACATGCTCCACCAAGCCTGGCAAGTTTTTCTATTTTTCAAATGAGAGTAATATTGTGAATTATTTTCTGTTTCTCTAAAAATCTGCTAAAATAATGGGTATGACCTCTGAATTACTTATAAAATATACTGTTCAAAAATCTAAATTATTAGCATTTTTTTAAAAGGGTAGGAAAATGTAGTTCAGTGATAGAGAACTTGCCTGGTGTGCATGAGTCCCTGTATTCAATCCCCAGCACCACAAAAAAACAAAAAAACAACAAAAAAAAAAACCTTAAAAGTTCACAGTACCATAGGTCCTAATTGATTATACTTTTATTTTCACTTGTTTTAGTGTCTCTTCAGAAGAATGGTAGAAACTTATTCAGGATGGAAGGAGAGCTTATAATAGTGTATGCATAGGGGGAAATTCCTACACAGAATCTCTTTTGGAGTTCTTACATGAAAAGGGGTCATTTCTTAAATAAAGTTAAAATCTAGAACAAAGGGTCCCACCATTCCCATAACAAAACTGGATCTAGTCCAAATATTTGCTCATTAGACAATGCATGAAGAATCAGCTGCCTGTTACTACCTCCTGATCCTCCAACAAAAGATGGTTATTAAAACTGTGAAATTAAAAAGAAAAGAACATAATCGATTGCGATGTGGGAGGACTCTGTTTTATGACTCATATGAATTCTAACATGAGCAATAAGCCTAGAAATGTACTCATCCTTTTTGCTGGAAACACAGACTGCTTTCATAAGCTTAACTTTTGAGAAGGGTTCTAAAAACTTCATCAAAATTGTGAATTGAAGGAGGTTTTCTTTTCTTTTCTTTTCTTTTTTTTAAAGAAAGAAGGACAGAGAGAGAGAAAAATCATTTTTTATTGAGTTTTTCACATGACCCTCGCTGCTCTGACACTTAGTTGTGTACGTGGGTGCTGGGGTTTGAATCTGTGTACTCCCGCATGCCGGGCAAGCACGTAACCACTGAGCCACCACTCCAGCCATTGAAGAAGGTTTTCTAATGAAAAATTATTTCCCCCACAAACTTTAATGTTTCAGATATCAACACAGTAAAACAACTTTAGAGAGAATGGATTGAGAATTTGTCAAAAGTGTCTTTTGCTCCTCAAACAATTTTGGTGGCCTGATTGGTCATCATCAGGGCAGAAACTTAGGTGCCATTAGCTAGCAGTTTAGAAAGGTGTTCATGGAATGGAGGATCTTATTTTCAGATTTCTTGACTGCCCAGCCCTGACAATCCCCAGCTAGTTTAAGAGTCCTATAAAAAGAAGAGAAGATGTTTAGCCTCATCTTGTCCCTCCACCTACATGCTGTCACCAGATTCCCCTTGGAAATCAGGCATAGCCTGTCTGCTGAAGCTTTGCTCAGGTAATCTTCATCTGTAGTCATCTTTCATCCCTTTTCCTCACATCTTCTCTGTATGATTTAATTCATTTTGTGAGCTTCTGTCTTCATAAATGAGGATGTTTTCCTATCTGGAATACCGAATGTGTTCAACTGGTTAATTTTTTTTAATTTTAAGCGTATGTTACATGTCATATTTGCAAAATTGAAGCATCATATATGTCCTCTATTAAGGTATCACCAGAATTGGCATTTATGTAACATAGACCATGTTTTTTTTTTTTTTTTTTTAAGAGCGAGAAAGACAGTCAGAATCCATTTTTATTCGTGTTTTTCTTCTGGCCCTTGTTTCTCTGACACTTAGTGTGTATGTGGTGCTGGGATTTGGACATGCCAGGAAGTACTCCAATCGCTGAGCCACCACTCTGTCCCCTAGCCTATATTCATAGTGTTTCATCTTTGTTCTTTGGATAGATGCTTTGGTGCATTTTAAGTGATGGGATAGAGAACAGAAAGAGTTTTGACTGCCAAGAAAGGGTTGATTGAGGACTGCAATAATTTGTATCTATAATTAATACTGGCAGGTGCTAATGAAGTATGAAAAGACTGAAAATTCAAGAAATTAAAAACTTTAAATATCTTTATAAAAATTTTTCAGCCAAAAGATATTGCTCACTTTTGGGAACTGGGTGGAGGAACCTCTTTATTGGACTTAATCAGCATACCAATCACAAGTGACACCTTACGGTAAGCAAGCCAGCTCCAGGAAGCACTGTAAGTGCATGGGTCCACAGCATGAATATTAGTAGGCTTTTGTGAGTCATGATTTGGGGGAACAGTTTTATTTTGCCAAAAGTTTATGCCCACTTCCTTTCTATGATCTTAAACTCTAATGCTTCCAAACAGATTTTAAAAGAACCAAGGCCCTGGCCTGCGCTGAAGTGAGAAAGCTGGCATTGCCGCTGGTAACATATTTTGAGAGCCTGCTATCAACAACAAAAATGTCAACTAATACTTGGGCAATGAGTTTATTTGCAAAAACAAATTTGCAATTCTTTTCACTTTTGCAAACAATTTTTTCTTAATTCTTTCCACTATCCATCTCGATGTGAATTAATTCAGATCTGAGGGTTTTTTCCCAGCTGGATAATATAAGTCTACCTTGAATGGAATGCAAATTAATATTGTTGGGTTTCATCAAAGGAAGACTACATTGGAGAAGAGAGAAAGTCAATTTGTTGACCATAAAGAACTAGAATCTAGGGGAAAACCTCAAAACCCTTTGGTGGTGTTTTCCTGACAATGACTCCCACATGTTGGCCAAATCAGATGTGGAAAATTGTGACATTTCTCACAATGTTCCTGGGAACTGAGCTTAGCCAAGAAAAACAATAATTTTTAAATCTGAATTGAATCTCTTGTCAGAGATTAAAGAAACCATTGCTGCTGCCTGGACCAAATACAAAGATCTTGGCAAGTATTTGTTCCATTTCAGGAATTAAGAGCCTTAGAGTATGGAATTATTTCTTCTTAACAGGACATTTTTCCAGAGCAGGCTGGATACAGATAATGTTGGCTTTATTTGCCCAGTGATTCTTTTTTCTTTTAGTGAAATATAATGTACTTTTTGTTACTTATTACAAAGTAATGTATGCTCATATAGAAAACTTGAAGAAATACTGAAAAATACAAAGAAAATAAGCACACCCAGAATTGGGTACAATTTGTACAAATTTGCTTTTTTGCTTATATTCACATTTTTCATGCAGCATTAGTTTTCAGAAACATGGAATTTTATAGCTACATTGTTTTTCACTTGCCTCTTTAGTGGAAGCAAGCATAGCTTCCTAGGAATTAGGGGGGTTCATGGTGGTACCGTTGAGAAGATGTGGTGAGGGTAGGGAAGAGTTGAAGGAGCCTAAGCTGCCATCTTGCCTGGCCAAGGCTGAAAGGACTGGAAACGCAGAGGTCTGCTCTTACCTGTGTTGTCAGTTAGCTCTGGTTCTGGCCCTGACTTCTTACATTACCTCACTCCCCTTGTCTATACCCAAGACCCTTTCCTGATGGGCTTGTGGAAATTCTGGGTTCTACAGGAAATGAAATCATTCCATAGCCTCTTAAATACCTCACTTTGTGAGGTCTTGATCTTCCTCTCCCTGGAACTCTAAAGCAGCTGGAACCCATTTTAGGAGAGAGGAAGAGTCTGTCAGGGTGATAATGAACAGAGGGAAAGAGAGCCATAGGCCTGGTTCCAAAGTAGTTTGCTTAATGGTCAGAGAATTCATAGAAAACTTTTCACTCTTAATGTAATTGCTAATCTCAGAGCATTTTTTGCCTGGAATGAGTTTGACACATAATTTCTTTTTATTGGACAGAGCCCAGCAACTTGAGAAAGTAATATATTGCCAAATGCTATTAGATACTGTTTATCTTTGAAATAACTGTTAATAAAATTGTAAATGCATTTAACATATCCAGACTTTAGATAATTTGTAATAGGACATTTCCTGCAATCTAATTCCCTATTTTGTATTTTTTAAAAAATTTTAGCTGTCATTTGCTATGAAATAGGCAAAAAGTAATATATTTCCAAAGTAGTGGAAACAAAAATTTTAATCCTAGAAAAAAAAACTCAGCAATTCATTTCCCTTTGTTTGAAAGTTATTTTTCACTTAAAAAACACAAATATTTGTTATAAGCATTTTACTACAATAAAAAGTTAAACCATAGTCATTATTTTTTCAAATATAATCATATGAAAATCCTGAAAATAAAATTAGTTTCTTTACTACTAAAAATGTATTTATTATAGTATTTTATAGTTACACAAAACTATTTATATCTTATTAAATTGACATAGAAATGATTGGCTGGACAGCACAATAACAGTAATTTCATAGAAAACTTTGATAATTAATGTCTAAGAGACTACCTTCTGAGTTTAAAGCTACAACACAAAATTAGTTACTGTTTTGCATGAATTACACAAAATAGCTGGTTTGCTTGACCTAAGCAAAATAACTAAATAACATATAATTTCTTGCTACGTCTCCTACCAGAATGTTTGCCCTGTTGATCAAGAATATGTCGGCCTATGATTGTGCTTCTGCATACTTACTATGACTATTTTCTAAAATACCCCTAATTTCATGTATGTTTGGGTTTTATTTGGATAAAATATACATAATGAAATTTACGTTTATTCATTTAAAAAACTTTAGAAAGAGAGGGCAAGAATATATGTGTGTGAGAGAGAGAGAGAATTAATTTTATTTATTTTTTCATCTGTTTTCTGTTTTTCCGACACTTAGTTGTGTATGTGGTGCTGGGGTTCAAACCTGGGTCCTCACGCATGCCAGGCAAGCACTCTTAACTACTGAGCCACCGCTACAGTCATTTTAAGTGTATCATTCAGTCATGTTATGTTTATTCACTTGTTGTACAACCATCATCATCATCATCATCTTCAGGACTCAAACTGAAGCTCTTTATTACCAATAACCCCCCTTTTCCTCCTCCTCCAATCCTTGCAAGCATCATTCTACTTTCTATAAATTTGAACACTCCAGCTCCTACAGAAGTGGAATCATATTACGTTTGTCCTCTTCTTAATGGTTTATTTCACTTAGAATAATGTTTTTAAGGTTCATGTTGTAGCATGTATCAGAATTCCTTCCTATAAGACTTAATAATATTCCATTATATGTCTATACCACATTTTGTTTAATCCATCAATCTGTCCACAGACATCTGGATTGTTTCTGCCATGTGACTACTGTGGATAATGTTGCTGTGAACATTGGTATACAAATATTTGTCCAAATTCTGGCTTCTAGTATTGGATATAGACCCAGAAGTGGAATTGCTGAATCATATGCGAATTCTGTGTTTAATTTTTTTTGAGGGATTGCCATGCTGATTTCCACAGCAACTACACCATTTCATATTTCCACCTGTGATGCACAAGGGTTCCAACTTTTCTGTATCCTTTATTCTGTATCTTTATACATGTTGTGGTTTGGGTTTATATTTCCCTAATAAGCAGTGATATTGAACACCCTTTCCTGTGCTTATTGGCCCATTTTTAAGTGGGTTGTTTGGTTGATTACATTTACATTTGATGTGTATGAAGAGTACAAATGCATGTAGTGATGGCGGTGGTATATCCTGTGGTCACAGGTAAGCTTTCAGAGAGGCAGAATGGCATAGCAAGAAGACATGTAACTTTAGATCTAAACAACATTTCTAAAGTCTGCTAGACGTATGAGCCCATGCCTCAGACTTCAGATCCATAAATGGACATCAAAATAACTTCTAGAAAAGATTGTTGTAAAGATTAAATAAATCGGGGCTGGAATGGTGGCTTGGTGGTTACGGCGCTTGCCTGGCATGCGTGAGTACATGTGCAAGTACACAGGTTCAAACCCCAGCAACCCACGTACACAACTAAGTGTCAGAGCAACGAAAGCCATGTGAAAAACTCAATAAAAATTGATTCTCTCTCTCTCTCTCACTGTCCTCTCTTAAAAAAAAAAAAGATTAAAAAAATCGAAGGCCCATCAGTAAATCTATTTCCTTCTCCATCACCTGATTGCGTTGCTGCTGCTGCTTTTATTCATCGAATTCCTTCTTTGAGACACACAGAAAAATTGGATCTAAGTATGGCATGGTTGGATCCAATTGCTTGCAGCAGCTCTATTTGAACTGGATTGTATTTAGTTGGAACAAAACTCTAGTGTTACTATTGCTTTAACACTGACATATTAAAGAAAAGCACTGGAATACATAAGGCTATAACTTGTATTTTTTGGTCTTTGAATTGCTATTTTTTCTTCAACTTTAGTATTTTTATTCCTATATAATTTTCAGTACACTAGAGTTTCAAAATGGTCATTATTTTATTTAGAGTCATTTTTTAAGGGAGAGGGACAGTGAGAGAAAGAGAGAATTAATTTTATTTAGTTTTTCATGTGGCCTTCTTCACGCCAACACTTTGTTGTATATGTGGTGCTGGGGATCAAACTCAAGTCCTTGCGCATGCCAGGCAAGTGCCCTTAACTGCTGAGCCATCCCTCCAGCCCCTTGAGTCTTTTTTTTTTTAAAGAATGTTTTTATTTCTTTAGAATGTTTTTATTTAGAGTATTTTTATTTCTTTAGGACATTTTCTATTGTTCTTGTTTTGGATCTTTCAAAGCCTAATGACCTTTGGCCCACCATGGAAAATCTGTTGCAAGCCACAAAAAACCATGTTGATAAAGTGATAATGAAATTGGGAAAGACAAATTCTAAAGCAGCTTCTGAAATGAGGCAGAAGATGTGGAGTAATATGCAAAAGGACCATCCAGTGAGTTGCTGTGGGTTTGTTCCCGGAATCCTTAGCCCCATACGTACTGAAGCTAGCATCACAAACAACTTCTTTAAATTGTTATGCATCACTTGAAATTCGTTTGATGTAGATGAACCTGTTCACTGGAAAATTATAGCAATTTAATAAAACTTCAGTGAGAGCAAAACAAGGTAGAAGATTCCTTATGTCTTCTTGTTAGACATCCGCTGCAATTGTTGTGGCATATTACACCAGTCAAGAAAACAGAGTTTTAAAGTAGTAGTTTGCTATTGATTTTATAATCTCTGTAAAATGAAAATGAAAAATCAGACTGCAAAAGTCACCTGGCAAAGACTAGATGAAACTTCCGATTTAAGCAAGCCGTAGAGTTTTAACAGCTTTCATCGTCACTGTGCATTTTACATTCATTTAGTGTCTGTCACATATTCAGTCTCTCTTGATCGTCTGACAACTGATTAAATTATAATGTTTCTGTGATGGTAACACAGGGTTTTTTTAAATTACAATCCTGAGTATCATCACCTAGAAAACTAGAAGCAGTATTTTCTGTTGCCCAGAGTGTACAAGCCTGTGTTTCACACAGGGACACTGGAATAAAGCAAATCCATGCAGCATGAATGCTATTGCAGCAGTTAAAGCAGAAAAAACTTCTGAAGGAGACATGTTGTGTAAGAAAATAAGAGGGACAGATAAGCAAAAGAATAAATATCATAGTAATTAAGGGGTTTGCTGTCTCTAGTTTAATTCTTAAGAAATACAGCTTAGAAAATGAAAGTTAATACTGGAACAGATTCTTATGGAAAACAAAGTCAACATCTATGAAGAGACTGAAAATGGTATTCTTCTGGAAGTTGATAGAAATTTCTGAGCACATAGCAAATAATATTTATAATGAATTAATGAGACATGTTTATTAACAGGACCGTGAATTAATTGACCCATTTCCAATACCTCTGGTCATAATTGGAAGTAAATATGATATTTTTCAGGTAAGCTCTTTCACTTGCAACTGTTTATTGTACACACATGGCTGCGCTTTATGCAGGAGATGCAAGACTAATGATGAAATAAGAAAAATAGCTCTGGGAGGGATAGGTTAAAGAATCATACATCTTAAAGATTTTGGAAAAGAAGATGTAGTTAGAACAGAGAAAACAGGTTAAGAAAAATAAATACAGTGGTTAGAATGCGGGTAAGGCAGAAGATTTGAAAAATGAGTCTTCAACCACAGAGAGATAAGCCTTACTTTCCAACTTTCTAATTGAAGAAGGTAGAAAATTAGTTGCTTCTTATCTGTGCTTGTCAGAGAATCCTTTGGGTATTCCACTCTATAAAATGTGTCCTTATATCTGAATTCTATTGAGTTAGGAGTTGAAACAAAGATCTGATTGCTGTAGCTTGAGAGGACTGCAGCTATTGTCCAGGCTCTATAGGAACTAATATCAAGGTGCTGAGATCCTACCCCTCAGGGGGGCGTTTAACAAGATAAGAACATCTACCTCTGCCTTTAATAATTTGCCTCTTCCTGCTACAGATAATTAGTTCTCTCAACTTGTTTTTTCTTCTTTTTAATAAACTATTTCTACAGGATTTTGACTCTGAGAAGAGAAAGGTGATATGCAAGACACTGCGATTTGTTGCGCACTATTACGGCGCATCACTAATGGTTTGTGTATTTTCTATCCTTTGGAAAAATTAGCAACTTGATGCATGGCTCTGAATAATACGTGTTTTCCCTAACTTGTTTCATCTCCTCCTTGCCTTGTGCCACTGCCAAAGATCTCTTTGTACCAAATGTTGGATAGCGTTTATGAACACACCCTGCCACATGGCCCCCACCTCCACCCCCTGGCCTTTTTTTTTTTGGAGTACAAGTTCTAAATTGCTTACAGCTGTAAATCCCAATCAAGCTTCCAGAGATAAATTGGCTATATGTTTATTCATTTTTAGTTTCCCCTTAAGAATTAGAATCTCTATGCCATTAAAAAAAAAACTTGAACAATATGTTCCTTTTGAGTTTAAAAAAAAAAAGTTTGCTGTTTGCTGTAGAGGTTGAAAACATGAACTCTAAAGTCGTGCTACCTGGGTCCAAATCTCGGGGTGACCATTTACAGAACATGTGATTTTAAGCAGTTCACTTAATTTCACTTTAAACCTCACTCTCCTCTGTGGCAAAAATGGATAAAAATGTACCTTTTTCATGGAATTCTTGTAAATATTCACAGAGGGAATACACTTGAAATGTTTAGCATGTGGCCTGGAACAAAATATTTATTACTCAATAAATATTGGTTATTATAATTACTGTTATCATCTTCTTCCCTGGGAGAATCAAATTTTGCTGATTATCTTTTAAAGAAAAGATCCAGCTGAAGGTGTGGCCCTTGTCCTACATGGTCTCTCTTCCCTTCAAATCAAGTGTTCAGAGCAACCTGGAGACAAGGGTCTAGATCCCTGCCTTCAAGGCTCAAATACTATGACTGAAAATGTATTATATATTATATATTGCATATGTGTACAATAAGTACTTAATTTTATATTTTCAGGACCTTCCAAATATATTTTATTAGATATTTTCTTAAAATCATTAACCTTTTATGTTTGAACCATATTTATTTATATATGAGGTTGACATTAGTTTGGAAAATGTTTATTAGTATTTTGGAAATAATCAATATAGAGAATTTACTCAAAATATGATAGAACTTTTATAATACTTCCATTATCTAAAAATGGAATGAGTTGCTTTGGGAAATAATAGGGATATTTTAGAGAAGATTGATTTAGCAGCTAGAGGAGTTGGGTTAAAAAACTTCTAGTGTTCTCCCAGTTCTATGCTCTATGAAATATATTTGTTATTTGGTTTATTCCTCTCCCGTATAATAAATAATATGTTATAATGAAATTATATAAAATTTAAGTTAATATAATTAGTATTATATTGATTATAGTAAAACTAAATATATTTCAATTAAACTTAATGATTCAGTTAAAGTTTTCTCTATTTTTAAACACTGATTAGAAGCATTAAAATTATTCCAGTGCTTCCTTTTAAATAAACTTATCATATTTCTCATACTTTTTGAATAGTTTTCCTGGGAGCCTTGTTCTTATTCCAGAATGAAGGTTAACTTATAGAATTACCATGGAACTAGAAAATTGATATATTTGTTTCATAATTGTATTTCATTTCATTTTAAGGCTGTTTCCACTTTAAGGTTGTTTTCCACTTTCATACATTTTAGTCATTCTGGTTTGGCAGGAATAACATTCTGAATGACTGGGTATCTTTTAAAATAAAAAAATTTGTATGGTAACCCATAGGTCCTGATTTTCACCTGATATGAGAGTGTAATTATTAATAGCACCCACCTCTTTTCATTCTCCAAAAATATACTTGTTGTAGTTCTCCTAGTTATATAGCACCAATGTGAATATTTAGTAGTTTTTTTTTCAGGCTCCAAAGGCAATTCAGAAGAAAAATTTTAAAAATCATTAGCGAGTTTTGGTATCATTGGACCAGTTTGCAGCTCCCACGGTGACTGCTTTGAAAGTGGCAATATGTCCCTGGCTGTGAAAGTTATTTTCACATCTCTTATTTTCAAATCAACCCAATTGCATGTTGGTAATTTTTCTTTGAGAACATAATAAGAGTACACATGTGCTTATACACACACACACACACACACACACACACCATGAACACACACACATGTACAATTTTTTTAAAAATTTCTTTGGGGCTGGAGCGGTGGCTCAGAGGTTGAAACTCTTACTTGGCATGCACGAGGACCCATTTTCAAACCCCAGCACCACATACACAATGAAGTGTCAGAGCAATGAAAGCCACGTGAAAAACTAAATCAAACTGGTTCTCTCTCTCTCTCTCCCTCTGTTTCTTAAAAAAAAAACCCAAAACTTTGGCAATGATTATGATGCATTTGAGTAGTTGAAATGGTAGCAAAAGAACACAAGTCCTTCACAGTCATGCACTCATGGAGTTTGAAGAATGATTTTAATTTATCACGATTTCTTTATTCAAGTTTTGTTTTGCCCACTCAGATGTAAGTGTTTGTTGGGAAACTAAATAATGGTCTCTGTACTTGTTCAAAGCCATATTTAGTTTACCTGTTATCGTGATTGGAAAGCAGAGCATGTAATATATTCTTCTGGAATTTTTTTTTCAAGTTTACCAGTAAATCAGAAGCTCTATTACTAAAAATACGTGGAGTTATCAACCAGTTGGCATTTGGCATTGATAAAAGGTAATGTTGCAATATTTCTTATATCCCTTTATGTTATTTCCAATTGTTACCTCATCAGATTATTGTTCTCTCCTTTTTTTGTTTTTGTTTTTTGTTGTTGTTGTTGTTGTTTGTTTGTTTTTTCTTGACTGGGAAAGGGCTCCAAATGGCGATACTTTTTTTTTTCTTTTTTAAAAGAGAAGGACAGTGAGAGAAAGAGAAAGAGAGAGAGACAAAGAGAATCAGTTTTTGTTGAGTTTTTCACATGGCCTTCGTTGCTCTGACAATTAGTTGTGTACATGGGTGCTGGGGTTTGAACCCGTGTACTTGCATATGCTGGGCAAGCGCCATAACCACTGAGCCACCGCTCCAAACCCGAAATGGCATTTCTTAAAGGGATAATTTCACATTATCGGGGCTGGAGCGGTGGCTCAGCAGTTTCGGCGCTTGCCTGGCAAGCACAAGGACCTGGGTTCAAACCCCAGCACCACGTACACAACTAAGTGTTGGAGCAACTAAGGCCATGTGAAAAACTAAATAAAGTTGTTTCTCTCTTTCTCTGTCTCTCTCACTGTCCCTCTCCCTTAAAAGAAAAAAAATTTCACATTATCTCCTGCTTTTTACTTCGTTAAACTGTTTCTCAAATTTTACAACTAAAATATTTGTTTGAGACTGGAATAAGTTGATACTATTACACTTTTTTGTTCCCTGATTTATTTTCCCGATTTTGGTAGTGCTCTCTCTCTCTTTCATTACTCTTACACTAACTTGAAATGGAATTGAAAGTTTAGTATGTACCTTTCTTAACTCTGTCATTTCTCTTCGTTTGGATTTAAGGTAACAATGGGTCTGTCCTTTTCTGCCCCCTGTAAAATCTTTATTCATGCTATACTTTAATTTTTGAAATCACGTGAATCAATACTCACTTGTTCATTTGGGCAGTGTTCTCTCATCAGTGACTAGATATATGTCTACAGTAGAGTGTGACAGTATATTGGATTGCTAAAGTAAAGTAGAATCTTTTTTCTTCTCTGTGCAGCAAATCGATATGTGTGGATCAGAATAAACCACTGTTTATTACAGCAGGATTGGATTCTTTATGTCAAATAGGTTGGTGAACTTATTAAGATTGATCCATCTTTTTAAATTGCTTATTGATTTTATACCACACTATGTTTACTTCATCTCCAACGCACCATTTCTGCTTTCCTTGTATTGTGGTTATTTCATATACACTTATTCTGTATACCTAGCGTTAATACAGAATGTGGCACATTGACGTATTCTTGACAGAAGGATGTCACCATATAAAAGGTTAATTTCTGATCTTTATTTCACTAAAAAAAAAAAAAAAAAGCACGTATGTTCTTTCCCTCGGTGATTTCCAGATACTTTTACATTTTAGCTTCTTGAGTATAGAAGAAACCATGAGTATAGGATGGTCAGGAAATTCAAAGCTACGTATTATGAGCAAATAACTAAGAGATTGAAGGGATTGTACCAATTAGTTGCACCTTAACCTTGCATCATAAAAATTGCTTGCTTATCTAAAAACTGTATTTCCTAAACTCATGAATTCCACAGTCTTCTATCTGAAAAAGAACTTGAATAGCTTATGTATAAAGCCCCTTATCTTTAAACAAAAGCTGTTTTCTCTATGAAAATCTTCAGGCCTTACAATTCTTTATACTCTGGAGGCAGCTTGGTTTCATTTTAACATGCTAATGAGCAGTAGTTCTGTCCTGTAATTCCACCCTCTACGACTTTGAAGATGATGTGACTTCAAATGTAGACATCTTTGTAATGAAATTATATTTTTAATTGGAATGAAAGGAATACAGGTGGTTTTGCCTAGTGAGCAACCATGGGAACTGTTTTTTATAATCGTCATTAAAATCAACGTAATTTTAGTAGCAGTGAGTATCATTACTGTGTGTAATAATTTATAATGGTATTATTCTAGATAGTTGATGATATTCTTGTGCCCATGTGAACAGTTGGAGATCAGAAAAGAGCTGATAATTATTGAAGTGTTTTAAAAATGGAATTTAGACCTCATCAAACTAATAACTATTGCCCTATAAAAGCCCACGGAAGAGGATGGACATGGAAGAGAATGGAAAGACATGCTACAGTCTGGGAGAAAATATTTCTTGAAACACTTATCTGCCAAAGGACTAATATTTTGAATATATAAAGAACTCAACAATTTAAAACATCCAATTAGAAAATGGGCGAGAGAAGCAGGCACCATGAAACACGCCCGTAATCCCAGCGACACGGAGGCTGAGGCAGGAGGGTTGCAAATTCAAGGCCAGCCTCAGGAACTTAGTGAGGCCCCAAGCAACTTGGTGAGATCCTGTCTAAAAATAAAAATAAATATTTAAAAAAGGGCTAAGGATGTAGCTCAGTAGTAAAGCAACCCTATGTTTAATTCCCAGCACCCTCCCCAAAAACAAAAAGAAAAAAAGGGGCAAAAGACATGGGCAGACATTTCACTGAAGAGGACATAAAAATGAGAAGCACATAAATAGATATTTAATATCTCTAGTCATTAGGGAAATGCAAACTGAAACCGCAATGAGATAAACTACATACATATCAAAACAACTAAAATTAAAACTAATTACACCACCAGATACGGTTTCATTCAGACATTGCAGGTGATAATGTAAAATAGTAGTCACTCTGAAAACCATTTGACAGTTTCTAAAAAAAATTAAACATGTATCTACCATATGTTTCAGAAATTGCACTAGTGGACATTTATCCCAGAGTTATGTTCAAGCAGAATTTATGTGTTCCTAGCCCCAAACTCGAGCTAACACAGAAGTCCTTCAGTGAGTGAGTGATTGAAGACACTGTGGTATTTCTGTATAATCAATACTACCCTGTGACCAAAAAGACACACAATCGAGAGATACAAGTTGGATAAATCTCCAGGATATTATCCTAAATTAGAAAAAACCAATCAGGGAAGGTAATATACAATGTGATTCTACTTTACAAAATTTTTGAAATGAAAAAGTTTTACTGGTTAAATTGGTGGTTGACCTAGCATGGAACTGTGGGTAGAGAGGTCAAGGGAGGGCTTGGGAAAGAATTGAGTGATGCAGGGACCTTGAGGTAGTAGAACTATTGACTGTCCGGACGATGGTGGTGGATAGATGTGTGAACCCAATGATAACATTGTGTAGAACGTAATGCACAGATGCATGCACACACATACAAAGGAACACAAATAAAACCTGGCAAAGCTCAATAAAATCTGTAGTGTCTGAGTGCCTTTCCTACCAAAGTGGTAAGGAGACCTTGAAAGATCAACAGTGAAAAGGTTTTGGTAAGGGGCTGGAGAGGTGGCTCGTTGGTAGAGAGCTTACCTGGCATATGTGAGTTCCGGGGTTTGATCCCAGTACTGCATATACAAATAAATAAAGGAACAACAAAAACCAGATGGAAAAAAATTAGCCCTTTTTAAAAAGAGAGAGAGAGAAAGAATCAATTTATTTTTTCATCTGGTTTTTGTTTTTTCAGCACTTAATTGTGTATGTGGTGCTAGGGTTTGAACCCAAATCCTCACACATGCCAGGCAAGCACTGTACCATTGAGCAACCACTCCAGCCCCTCTCTCTCTTAAAAGAAAAATTTTGGTAAACAATGATGAAGAAATAGAATTTTTTAAGAGAGAGAAGGACAGTGAGAGAGAAAGAGAATCAATTTTTTTATTTAGTTTTTCACGTGGCTTTTGTTGCTCCAACACTTTGTTGTATATGTGGTGCTGGGGTTTGAACCCACATCCTTGTGCATGCCGGGCAAGCACTGAAACCACTGAACCATGCTCTAGCCCAGAAATAGAATTTTTAAAACTTAGTTTGTGGATTGAAAATTGCTAGAACGTAGCTACAAGTTTTATTGTTTTTCAAATTAAATTATGCAAGAAATATATAAATATATTCCGCTCACAAATAAGCTAAAATAGCATATATCTATGTGTATGTGTGTATATACCCCATATATTACTTATATGCATGTATGTGAATGTGGTGTGGAAAAAAATTGTTTTATCATAATTGTATCAGTCTATATCATTTAAAATTTGTCTTTTTTATTCAGTATTTCTATATTAATGCTACATATAGGTTCATTTACTGTTTGAGCTGTTACAGAGCAAGACTGTGCACAGTAATTTAGTTTATATCCACCACTGATGGGCATTGTGCTCATCAGATGATGGGAGCTGGGGAAGTCACTCAGTGATAGAGTCTTACCTAGCACATGTGAGGCCCTAGGTTTAAGCCCACTGCCAAAACAGAAAAAAAAATTCAGTGTGAAATTCTTAGTACATATATGCAAGAACCAGAATAATTGTTAATAGAATATTAGGTATGGGTATGGGTACAGGGCGTGGAAAATGAGAATTGCAGCTTATCCACCCCTTCAAGCCTCCACTTTTTCTAATACTAGAATCTGCCAGTGGCTTGTTGTGCTGGGTAGGATAAATTTTATTGATACTATATTAGATAGAAAGCGAGTGAACTAAGATTTATATTTTTATAAGTGCCATCTGTCCGTTGATAGTTTATAATGTTTTAATCAATGCAGTCATTTGGAGTAAATGTTCTAATTTTAGGGTCTCCTCCTGTTCCTGATAATGACATTGGAAAGCTTCATGCCCATTCACCAATGGAACTGTGGAAAAAGGTGTATGAAAAGCTCTTTCCACCAAAGGTATTTATTTCTCATTCTTTTAAAGCAAGATTTTTTAGCACTATTCAACCATTATGGGAAATATTCCAAAGGGCCTAATATGATAACTTTGTTTTTGTCTCTCACACTCAAAAATCAAATGAACATTTGCTTTAAAAAAAAAAATCTATCTTAAATAAGGCATGTGGAGGTTAAAAGACAAGTCAGACCCGGGACCTGCTCTACTTTCAGAGCCCTCTGGCTGTTAGAGAAGAGAGAGACAGCATCTGAAAGGGGAAGGAGCCTAGAGGACCTTAAGGACTTTAAAACGGACCTCAATACTGCTGTGCAAGCTTGACCTTAGAATGGCTTCAATGTCAGGATGAGGGTGGGAGCTTGGTTTGTTAGATGGTTGCCATTAAAGGTTTTGGGTTATCAGCATGAAATGATTGGAAAATTGTAATTTCAGAGCATCCACACACTAAAAGATATCAAGGACCCAGCACGAGATCCTCAGTATGCTGAGAGTGAAGTTGATGAGATGAGAATTCAGAAGGATCAGGTATTAACCTAAACATTCACTTAATTTCATCTCATTTTATTACAGGATCTGGGGTCTTGGGAATTCTTTTTTTTCTTTCTTTCTTTTTTTTTTTTTTTTTTTTTTTTTTTTTTTTTTTTTTTTTTTTTTTTTTTTTTTTTTTTTTTTTTTTTTTTTTTTTTTTTTTTTTTTTTTTTTTTTTTTTTTTTTTTTTTTTTTTTTTTTTTTTTTTTTTTTTTTTTTTTTACTTTTAGTGTTATTTAAATATTATATTTGCACTATAGGAAAAAATCCTGATATGCATAAAAAGGAATTTTAAAAATCACCTGCCATTCCATCACCCAGAAATGACTTAATGTTCACATATCCTTTTTCAGTTTTATGGTTTTATTTAATGTTAAAGATAGGTGGCGATTCTTTACCTTGCTTCTGAGACACTTTCATAAAATATTTTTGTTTGTGTGATTATCTGAAAAGTTTTGTTATTATGCTGGTACCAGAAAACTTATCTGGTCCAGTTAAGGACTTCAGTCTGAAAGCACGTAAACATATCTTTCAGAACGTAGTATCTCTTAGGAAACTGTTTAAAAGTAGAGGCTGCCATTCCATATATGCCTAGATAGCCCCATTTTAATCTTTCATTCTGATGTAAGAATACAGGAGATGGTAAAGTCACCATGTCTTAAATAATAGACTTTGCTCAGATCTCCCTTTAGTTTGATAAAATGAGACACTGCCCAATCTGCCCTTGAATGGAGACGCTTAGATACAGCCAGCACTCTAAATAGAAAGTCTTCACAGTCTCTGGGGTGGGTCTGCGCAACTTTGTAACTTGGGCAGTCACACTGTTGCAAAGGTAACCTGAAGGCAGAGTTGTGACCCAGGTATTTTTCTTAGCACTCACTTTTTATCTTAAGGAGTCCTAGGATGAGTAAGCAAAAACTCAAAAATAGTCCAGAAGACTTTTGAAAACTATGTCATAACTATTTAGACGGTTTCATAGCAACTGCAAAGAAACATGTTAGAGAGACTGTAAAATATGACCTTATATAACCCTTGTTATATATGTACTTTGGTTATAGATATCAGTTGAAAGTCATCCCTGGATTATTAATATTTAATCTTAATCTCCATTATTGATAAGCATCTCTTTATAGTGCATAGTGACCACATGTGTTTTGCTAACCTATGTAGATATGTATGATTAAAGGACGAGGTTACTTCTGAGCATTGTAAATCTTCACATCGAAAACTATCTTCCCTAAGTGACTTAATTTTGAGTGGAACGCAAAGGCAACCCTACAGTGATTGTATCACTTGACTTTGGTACCTCACTGCTAGTAGATCACTAATTGCTACAATCTATTAAAAAATCTTGGCTCAGGGCTGGAGCGGTGGCTCAGCGATTTCAGCGCTTGCCTGGCAAGCACGAGAACCCGGGTTCAAACCCCAGC
This sequence comes from Aplodontia rufa, assembly GCA_004027875.1. Lineage (NCBI taxonomy): Eukaryota > Metazoa > Chordata > Mammalia > Rodentia > Aplodontiidae > Aplodontia > Aplodontia rufa. Next base: position 2,783 of record PVKS010007842.1, on the reverse strand, counting down.
ACCACATACACAGCAAAGTGTTAGAGCAACTAAGGCCATGTGAAAAACTAAATAAAGTTCTTTAAAAAAAAGAGAGAGAGAGAAAAAAAAATCTTGGCTAGATTTTTAAACCAAACTGAAATGTTACAATATCCTCATTCTCCTTCCTCGCCAATTGTATTCTTGTTGTTTTGGCCTTCCTGTTAGAACATTCAACATTCTTGTTGTTAGGACATTTGACAGATGAATTGCATGGATTTCAGCTTGCACATATGGTACCTTAACATAAGTTTATGCTTCTGCTTTAAAAATACCATAATGGCTGGGCGTGGTGGTGCATGCCTGTAATCCCAGCAACTTGGGAGGCTGAGGTAGGAGTGTCATAAATTCAGTTTAGTGAGGTCCTAAGCAAGGCAGTAAGAACTTGTCTCAAAATGAAATATAAAAAAGGCTGGGGATGTGGTTCGGTGGTTAAGCGCCCCTGGGTTCAATCGTCAGTACAAAAAATATGTGTGTGTGTGTGTGTGTACTATGATTACTATTTTGTCCTTAGTTACTTAATTGATATCTGATTCTGAAATTTGGCATTCTAATATCCAAAATTCTCAATTTTAATATTGTTTCATATGCTCTCAAAGGACTTTTCAGCTCACAAAGTTTTTCCAATTGTGTGCTGATATACACAGCTGACTTAGACATCAGAAAATTCTCTAGATTGTTTTCAAAGATTCTCATCAATTTCCTGCTAAACATTTAAGTGTACATTTTCATTTTTATGTAGTCAATACAGTCGCTGCTAGTTTTATCGGCACAACCTGTAAACGAATTGGCCTACCTTACATGAAAGTCTAGCCAATTGTCTACAGCTCTCTCTTCGTGTTGTCTCTGATCTTTTAATTTGATTATTGGTCCATACACTTTTTTGGTGAAAGTATCATTATAATCTTTAGATTTTATTTAATTTGACATTCAGAACACAATATTCATTTAGTAAAAAGAATGATTTACCTAATACTAAATTTCAAATATTCAGCATTCTCCAGAACTATACAAAGTGTCTTCTCACTTTGAAGGAAACTTTAAATGCTTAAATAAGTCTAGATTGTATGCTTTGTGCCTGCATAGCTTTAATCCAGTTACTTCTGATTCTTGTTCTTCTTGGGAGGAGGATGGCATCCCGTTTCATTAAAATACAACGAGTACGTAAAGAAGTTACAGGAGCATGGTGTGGACAGATGTAAATTACAGTTGAAGTAAGACATTTTGCCAAGTTTCCTCTGTAGAGAATCCACCTTTTTCTGAAAATTTTACAATTCACACTTTGGCCTTTGCACTCAGGAGGGTTTTGCTTCAGCATGAGCTTTGTACTCTACATAGATCTAATTTATATCGTGAGTCAAGTAGAATAAATTTGCCCACAGGAAAAAAAAATACAACGAATTGCCTGTGAGCTGAGGACTGGCCCTGAGCCTGCGGGAGGCTCCTCTTGACGCTCCCGCTGCCCCAAGCCCTGTGGTCTAAATAATTATGAGGAGTAGAACAGGAAATGAGGTTTAGGGCCTTTAAGCTTTTGCAGTGAAATTAGAGAATACCACTTCTCATGACTTCTCTTCAGCTCCTCCAACACTCAAGCCTTCAAAAAAGTCCCCAAGTCCCACTGAATTGTTAGGCAAGAAAGATGTGTATATCCTGTGCCCCCAAAGAACCACAATTCTATCAAATAATCCTGCCAGTGTAAGGGAAGCTTCCCAAGACAGTGCTCCATAACATCTCAGTGTGAGTCTCTGTCGCAAAGTAGTTTTTTTGTGATTTCTGTCCAAAATCTGTCTCGCTCCTTGTTCCTACAGATGCAGGGTGACACTCATGACTTGCAAAACCAGTCCTCACAGGTCAGATGGGAGGAAGATCCCTTTTACTTCTCCTGCAGACCAAGGGTCTTCCTAATTAATTCTCTGATTACTCTTCTGCCATGTTTCACATGAGCACAAAAAAGCACTCTAGTATTTTCTAGTTTTTAAAATACCTCTAGTTTTATTAAAACATTCCTGATTTTAGGAAATATGATTATGGAAAGCATTTGCTGATATCTTCTATGCCTTTTCTATATTTTTGTTTTAAAAAAATGGAAAATGTTCAGGATAATTACTTTTTGGGGTTCTAAGCCAACCACAACTTTTTAAATTCCCATTTTAATAATTGTAAAAAAATAAGAAAATCAGAAGCCACGGGTGTAAATTCAGACATGGGTGTTTATTGGGATTTGCTGCTCCCGGGCCAAATTCACCTGCGCCACCGCCATAATGAGGGTGGATGTGGGAAGAGACAGCGGGCAGGGGAACTGGCGTGCAGGGAAAATGGCACTGGACCTCCGCTAGGCAGCTGCTTTTATAGTTTAGGGAAATGAGAGAAGTCGATGGGGATGCCCTTTCGGAGATTGGCTGGTGGATCCATCAATCCGTTGGAGCTTATCTGCCAGGGTCTTGATTGGCTGTTCTTTTCGTGGGCAAACTGCCCAATGCCCTGCCTCTTAGCCAGCTGCCCTGGCCACATGGCTTGGCTGAAGCCCTGCCCCCAGCCAGCAGCTAGGGGTCAACCTAACAATAATCAACTTGCTTACAGTTTTCAGGCCTATAATTTAAACACAAATACACTGATTCATATGATTAGAGAAAATTGTTATTACTATCCTTTATTAAAGATGCTGTTTTAAACATTCTACAACAGTGGATCATTTATCTTTCAAATCTTTAGAGGTTTTCTTTTTTTTTTTTTAGATATGCTGGGTTTTTTTTTTTTTTTTTTTT